>JAFLJL010001910.1:7500-22500 GCA_018398815.1 Conus ventricosus
GTTTAAACAAATCTTTAATCACAGGTACGTACAATGTTTACACAATACAAAGTGAGCAGCAACAAGCTGAACGCTTATAGTGTGCTCTGCAAAATGACAATACACAAATAATTTACCTGGCGTCTACAGTAACACAAATATTACATTATTTATATGAAAACAATTGACAGTTTAAAGTTTATAAATCGCATGAAGAATACAAAAAGAGAACACCCCCGCCCCCCACCCCTTCCCGGAAAGAGAAAAAACAATTTAAAAAAAGAAAGAAAGAAAAAACAGACAATGAAAAAGGCGAGTGATATCCACACCACAGCACACAATTCATCATCACAACGTGTAAAATGGCAAACCCCCATCAATCTCTCTATGTCACACTGAACCCCCAAAGCAACACATGCTAAAACCGTTTGCTTCCAAGGTAAAATCCGGTGAAAGCCTCATAAAAATATCATTGATATCCATCGCAGATTACGTCCAACGTTTAACAGATCTGAACATTTCAGTAAGTGTAGTGGAGATGAAGGATTTGTATTTGCGCGGTTTCATTTAAAACGGAGGACACAACAGAAAATAGCTGTCTCCTGGTTTACGTCCCATTGCCAACTCGCCAGTGGTCGTTAAGTAGATGCAAGTGAAATAATCTCAGATCACTGATTTCCAAACAAGACGCAATGATATGATTTTTTTTTTTTCCTCTCGCCAGAAAGTACGGTGAATGACAGATCTCAGCCGATAAATGATGCTTGATTACGACATGTAAAGATGAACTGGTTTTATAGTTCTGGGAGAGATTCAAAAGATGTATTAAGAAGAAGGATTTCCATATATCTCGTGTTGCATTTTGAGTTGTACCCTAACACACATCTCTTGATCAGGATTCCTGTCCAAACAAACCAGCAGAAGATCAAGTAAATAACCACACAAGCCATTTATCATTTTATATAATAACTTAATTTTATGTCTCTCCTCCTTTCCCTGAGTGACGCAAAAAATCCAATTCATCATATTGATGACTTGTTCCACAACAGCCCAAATACATGTTCTCATAGCTTCTAAGTGTAAGATTTCAAGCAGAATTGGATTGCATTTCGAGCATTGTCCCACACAACATCTGCATAGTCCAAGTCTTCTCCTCCCTTCACACACATACACACACCCCACACCACACACACACACACACACACACACACCACACACACACTTCAGACGCACACCCGCCGCCGCGCGCGCACGCACCACCACACACACACACACCCACACACGCAACTAAACACACACAACACACTCACACACACACATCCACGCACCACGCACGCATCACACACGTCGCCGCGCCATATCTACACACTCCTTTCCGAATTTCGTCACGCAGCGGGCAGGACGCGAATTTGGTGCTCTCTTAAAATTTTTGTACATTTTTGTTAATTAATCAGGATTAACGAACTCTGCAGTGATACAAGATGAACGCCGAATTGTGTGCAGTTCTGTCGACATTAATATGCAAAAATTACTGCAAAATCAAAAAGAACAATTTGAAAAAGCTTTGGATTTCCGATTTGAAACAATGACTCAGCAGATTTCAGTCGGCTTGGACAGAGCCGTGCGTGAGTTAAAAATTGAACTGCATGAGCTGCGTGCTAAAACTTCGAGCTTAGAAGCAACAGTGACAAGTGCCACTCAGGAAACACACCGGACAAAGCAAATTGTGTCACAACTTGAAAACAAAATGGTGCGAACAACAGGTGCGTTGTCTGACAAAATTGAAAAGCTTGAAATGTACTCTAGGCGGGACAATTTGAAGTTTTTCAATGTTCAGCCTAAGTCCAGCAGTGAGTCATATGAGGAGTGTGTGACAGTGATTGTCCAGGTGCTACAAGGACTGTGTCCGACAAAGTGTGGTGCCGGGATGACATCATCAGAGCACAACCGTCTCGGACGTAGCAACGACAACAACCGACCCCCGCCGATGATCGTGAAGTTTGCGCGATGGGCTGATAAGATGGCGGTGCTTACCCGAGGCAAAGAAGCACTGCGGAAGAAAAATGTGACGGTTGCCGCCGATCTCACAGACAGACAGAGAGAAACGCTTCAAGAATACCGACAACAAGGTATGCACGCCTACCACAAGGGCAACAGACTGTGTGGTGGAGGAACAGAGGCTACGTCCCGGTCACCGCTGGCAGACGGCCCCGGAACACCACGCCGGCAGCGCTCAGCGTTACGACTCCCGAATCAACACACGGTTCGACGAAGGCGACCACATCACCCGTAGCGAGCATTACTACGACAGTCAAAGGTATGTAGTGAAAGGCTGGAACCATACCGTGGGTCGTGGTATAGGCCTACCAACAGTGACTGTGATCCGAGGGTCTATTCTGGGGAGTGTGGAGTGGGCGTGAGGACAATAACGGGAGCGGGGCACGGGACTGGAACTATGGCCAACCATACTACAGCTACCAGTCCATGTATCACTTTCCATCCCTGCCACCAGCACCGGACACTCGCAATTTGGTCAGTGTTCAAACCTTCCAGTATTCATGCCCCCCAGATGGACAGTACAGGTAAGACAACAAGTCAGCGAGACACAAAGTCATGCAAAGCTGTTGACTTGGTGTCAGACAATCCAAGGGAGACGGGGGGAATCATGGTTCAGTTGATACTATGGAAAACAAATTGTCACAGCCATACTGTGTGTCAGATTGGGTTTCTGACAGTGAACGGGGAACGGATGGGAAATTCTGATCCTAACACTTTGAAAGACGATCACTTGAGTCAGTTGGACAGTGTGGCAGACTCTGTGTTTGGTGGGGTAGGGAGTGGAAGGAAATCCTGCCGGAAATGACATTTTGAACGAAGATACTTTGGAAGTGACATACACTGACGGACAACATCAGTCGTCTGACAATGACCCGTCCATAACCATGATCACAGTGGCTGACGACGCCAGGAGTGACGGTGACCTTACAGGATGACACACAGATCAACACTGAGACCACTGAGCATGAAAACCAGTCGCAGTCCTTAAAACAAATCCTAAAAAAGACCCCCCCCCCCCCCCAGACAGTCATGGCGAGACAGTGGACAGAGTGAACACTGACCTAGAACGGCCAACGAGTTCGACAAAGTTAGTTGACACAAACATACATGTTGTGACCGATGATGTGATAGAGACGCTACAAAAAACGACAGACAGTGAACAAAATGACAAAGGCTCTACTACAACAACACAAACGGGGCGATTGACGGGACCTCAAACAAAATAATACAAAAGACAGAACAACCCGGCTAAGGAGTGCTTCATGCACAGATGCTGCTTTAAAACGCCAGACAACACTTCGAGAGGTCACAGCTCAAAGTGGAAAACGAGATGAATTATAGGGATTCGGCCAGGCTCATGTCATGCGAGACATTCGATTTATGACATATAATATCGAAGGTCTTTCTCGGGTTTATGATCCTGAGCTCCGATCTTACATTGCTGAGTTTGATTTCTGTCTCCTAGTTGAAACATTTGCTACTAGATTCCCTGACCATTTGTTCCCCAACCACCAGACGTTTGTCATACCAGGCATTAGACTGTCAGATGGTGTCACATCCAGACTGTCGGGGGGACTTGCGCTGCTAGTGAAAAAAGAGCTGACCAAATATATTGAAAAAATCGATGTTGAATATGACAACATTATTGTGCTGAAATTGTCAAAAAAATTGTTTGGGACAGACTCACCAGTACTTTTGCTTGGTGTATATGTACCGCCTTCCTCTTCTCCATATTATCGTGATACAGACCAAACAAATGGCATTACTGTTTTAGAGCAATGTATTATGGACGTTGTGGAATCTCTTGGCAACTTACTGTTTTGTTGTTCGGTGACTTCAATGCACGTAACAGGGGTGAAAATGGTACAGAAGCAGATGATGATGTCATAGTCATTTGTCCTTTGCAGGAAGACACTCATGACAACGTTTTACTGCGAACTTCAAAAGATAAGATACAGAATGATTTTGGAAAATGCTTATTGAATGTCTGCAGTTCTTTTGATCTGTTCATCCTTAATGGTGCCATTAAAGATGATATTGACTTCGTCACTTCACCTATGTGTCACCAACAGGATGTAGCATTGTTGATTACGTAATTGTGTCTAGATGTCTCTTAAAATATTGTGTCTCTTTGAATGTTCGGCCAAGAATAGAATCAAAACACATGCCAGTTGAAGCTGTATTCAGCACTAAAGTGTATGTAGCTAATCTACAGAATCCAAAACATACATTTAAACTTGAAAAAATTGTATGGGACCAAGAAAAAAATGATGAATTCAAAGGTAAATTGATGGGTGATGAGTTTCAGGAAAACATGGAAAGGGCAACTGACTTAATAGATACCGATGTTAATGAAGCGATTTCTGTGTTTAATGAGTCATTAATTGATGCTAGTAGTTGTATGAAAAAAACAATTACTATTGGCAAAGAAAGAACAGACCCATGGTTTGATAAGGAATGCAACCAAGAAAAAAAGCAGCTCCGCCAAAATTTGAGACGTACTACAAGACGGACGACGGACGATGACGAAGAGATCAGAATTATGTATAATCAAAAGCGCAGAGATTATAAAGAACTTCTCAGACTAAAAAGAAAAACTCATCGAGAAAAAGTTGTAAAGACTTTACATGACAACATAAACGACTCTACGAAATTTTGGAGCAAATTAAAATCTTTATCGTGTAAAAAATCGGTTCAAAATGACATTAGCAAGGATGATTGGTACCAACACTTTTCAGAGGTCTTTCAGTCCAACTTGACTACCGATGAACAAAACGTGTCTGTTGACGAGCGAGAAGTACAAATCGATAAAGAATCAAATCACTTCAACACAGACATTCTAGAACATGATATCTCAGAAAGTGAAATTTACGCTGCAGTACGTTCATTAAAGAACGGTAAGGCCGCAGGCCCTGATGGTATTGTGGGGGAAATTTTCAAAAATTCTATTACAGTAATTATTCTGTTTTTGATTCTTTTGTTCAATAAACTGTTTTCTACTGGAAGTTGTCCTTTACAGTGGTCAGAAGCCATTATCCAACCTCTGTTTAAAAAAGGTGATGTGAATGTAGCCGATAATTATAGAGGGATATCATTGCTGAGTGTGTGCAGGAAGTTGTACAGCCATATACTAAACGAACGGCTGAACAAATGGATTGAAGAAAATAATGTCATCAATGAAAGTCAGGCAGGATTTAGAAAAAAATATAGTACTATTGACCACGTTTTTTACACTGTTTGCTATAGTTCAAAAACAATTATTGCAACACAAGAAATTGTACGTTGCCTTTATCGATTTTAAAAAGGCCTTTGATTCCGTTGTTCGAGCAAACTTGTGGGATATTCTAAAGAAAAGGGGGATAAATGGAAAAATGTACCGGGCTATTACTAGTATATATAACACGGTGAAAGCGAGAGTTAGAGTTGGCAACGATTTAAGTGAAGCCTTTTCGTGTACTCTCGGTTTAAAACAGGGGGAAGTGTGCAGTCCCGTTCTGTTCTCCATTTTTATTAATGAGTTGGCTGTAGAAATAATTGAAAAGGGAAAGCATGGACTCCAACTTATCCCTGATTTTCTGGAAATTTAATTCTTATGTTTGCAGACGATGTTATCCTCCTCTCTGATTCAGTTACTGGTTTGCAAAATCAGTTAAACGTCTTATACAATTCAGCTAAAAGACTAGGTCTTACAGTAAATCTGAATAAATCAAATATAGTGATATTTAGAAATGGTGGCCATATCTCTGAGCATGAACAGTGGTTCTTTGGTCAGAATAAGATGAATGTGTAAACATGTACAGATATCTAGGAATCATAATGTCAACTAGACTCTCCTTTTCACATACCCTCTATGATATGTCAAGCAAAGCAAAGAGAGGCGTCATAAATATTTTCAAACTTTTGTGGTCTGTGGGAGAGAAAAATCACCTACTGTATTCTTTAAGTTGTTCGACACTCAAATTCAGCCAATACTTAGTTATGGGGCGGAAATCTGGGGCATATTTGGTAATCTTGATATTGTAGAAAAAGTGCACCTCTTCGCCATGAAAAGATTTTTTAATGTGAGCATCAGAACTCCTAATGTTATGATCTATGGAGAATTGGGTAGGTTTCCTTTGCATGTCAATTTATTTTTAAAAAGTATTAAATACTGGCTGAGAATTTTGAAAATGCCACCTCATCGATTACCATATAAAGTCTACAAAATGTTGTTATATTTTCATGGTACGAATAAGAATACTTGGGCATCTAATGTCTGCTTTTTTCTTCATAAGTATGGATTTGAAGAAGTTTGGGAGAATCAAGGGTTGGGAACGAAACGAGTTTTTGAAAGCGTTGAGAAGTAGATTGATCCAAGACTATAAAATGCAGTGGTCTATTGAAATAAATCGGAGTGACCGCTTCCAGCTTTACAGGACATTAAGTCTGATTTAACTTTGGCCACCTATCTACAATCAGTTAGCCATTAAAGGCTAGAATAAGTTTGATTAGAATGAGGTTAGGAGTGTCGCAGTTAAATGTACACAAAATGCGTTTCAGGAGAAACCTAATGGAACAAGAACATAATGTGCCCGCTTTGTGAAAGCCAAGAAGAAACTGAAGTCCACTTTGTATTGCAATGTCCGGTTTATCAAGAATTAAGGGAACAATATATCCCAGCCAAGTACTACAGTAGTCCCTCCCAGTTTAAGTTGACAATGTTGTTTGCATCTGAACACAAATCATTGAATGTACGCCTGGCACTTTTTCTAGACAAGGCTTTGAAGATGCGCCACAGTATTTGAACCAAGGGTGAAATGTTTGGAATTTGAGTACAACACTTGTGTTATTCATGCCATATGTCCAATAGTTCTTTTGCTATATATACTTTGTGACAGCCCACTATGACATGGGCCAATGGCCTATTCATTAAAACATTCAGAGTTCAGAAGTTCTCTCTCTCTCTCTCTCTCTCCTCTCTCTCTCTCTCTCTCCTCTCTTTCTTTATGTCTCTCCCTCTAACATTAGATAAAGGTAACTGTGAGTCCCTCTTCCTGTCCCCCCCCCCCCCCTCCCCCACCCCCACCCATTTCTCCAAAAACCTTTCTTTCTTTTTTCCCCAGCATGTCTCAGGGCACGGACCTACACAAACATAGGAAGTCGATGCTATCGGGTCTTCCTCCTTCCAACTCCGAATAGAAAGCCAGCTGCAGCTGTTTGCCAGAGATGCGTCATGCCTTTCACCTATTCTATGACCTTCGTGCAGGAGAACGCACGCCGCACAGCGCGCATGATCCGTCGTCCTCTCGATCGCTGCAAGATAACGCTGCCGCGTGCATAGCCAGGTAGGACGTGACGTGACGTACGTAGGAGGGGGGGGGGGGGGGGTAGAGGGGGGCCCATAAATCAGGATTTTTAACAAGACAAGTGAGGGTCCTCGCTACCCTGTGGATAAGAGTGGCTGGCCCCCTCAGGTCTTGCCTTCGTTAGGGACGGAGCCTGTTTATTATTGGGGGCGTGGGCTGTTCTGGGTCGCCACCTCAAGGAGGGTCTTCTTCTTTCGGTGTTGGAATGTGGTTGGTGGTCTGTGGTGGTGGCGGCGGCGGCGTTGGGTGGAGGTGGTCTTGATGCTTGGTGGGTGTGGATGGGGTGGAGTGGGTGTGAGTGTGTGTGTGTGTGTGTGTGTTGTGTGTGTGTGTGTGTGGTGTGTGTGTGTGTGTGTGTGTGTGTTTTGTGTGGTGTGGTGTGAAGTGGTGTGGTGTGATGTGTGTGTATGCCTGTGTGTGTGTGTGTGTGTGTGTGTGTGTGTGTGTGTTGTGTGTGTTTTGGTGTGGTGTCGTGTGTTATGATGCGTGTGTGTATGTGTTGTGTGTGTTGTGTGTGTGTGTGTGTGTGTGTGTGTGTGTGCGCGCGCGCGCGCGCGCGCGGCGTGTATCTGTCAGAGAGAGAGAGAGGCAGAAAGAACGTGCTTGCTTGCATGCAAGTTAGTGTGCGCCAGTGTGTGTGTGGTGTGTGTGTGGTGTGTGTGCTGAAAACACGGAGAGATCTATTACGACATTTGCACAGCGCAGTACAGTACAATGCGCTACATTGATCTATTCTGTTACCGCTGCTGCTGCTCTTGCGGTGGCTGCCTCGCGTAAAAGCACAAAGAACACCGCTTCTAACACCCTCACCTCCCCTCCCCCTCCCCCCCTGCCCCCCTTTCTCTGCCGAGCTTCAAACGCGGACACCGAGTTGCGTCAGAGTTAGCTCCCGACAATCCCAACGGACACTTCACTTCCCAGCCGCCCATTCTCATTTGCCTCCTACCACCACACCCACAACAAACCTACCACACACACAACACACACACACACACACACACACATGACACACCACACACACACCACACACACACACACACACACACACCACACCACACCACACACACACACACACACACACACCACACACACACACACACACGTACGCACGCACACGCACGCACCACAGCACCAGCACGCACACGTACGCACGCACACACAAACGCGCGCGGCGCGCGCGCACACACACACACACACTACGCACAGGCACGCACGCACGCACACACACACACACACATGTATGCACGCACGCACGCACACACCGCGCGCGCGCGCTCACACACACACACTACACACACACACACACACACACACACACACACACACACACACACACACGTAGGCACGCACGCGCGCAGGCACGCACACACACACAATCTCTCTCTCTCTTTCTCCATCTCTCTCTCTCTCCACACACACACACACACACACACACACACACAACACACACACACACGCCGCGCCGCGCGCACGCACACACCACGCACGCACGCACACACACATACACACACACACCACACACACCACACACAACACACACATGCACACAAGCAACACATGCACACAACAGCACATCTCGGGCCTACGGACACTTATTATGCAGAAACAATGTCAGAAGCAACGGAAGCACTAACATCATGATGGTGTTGGTGGTGATAATGGCACTAACATCATGATGGAAATGTGGTTGGTGATAATGGCACTAACATCATGATGGTGTTGGTGGTGATAATGGTACTAACATCATGAGGGTGTTGGTGATGATAATGGCACTAACATCATGATGGTGTTGGTGATGATAATGGTGGCGGTGCCAGAGGTTGCAGCGATAACGGCAGCATTTTATAGGGGTAGTAGTAGTAGTATAATAGCACGTACCAATGGACAGCAACAGCAACGGCAATAGTTCTGTCGCAGTGGTAGAGCTGTTGTGGTAGACTATAATGTCGCTCTTACGTATGAATGAGATAGCTCGTGTGTGTTGTGTGTGTGTGGTGTGTGTGTGTGTGTGTGGGGGTAATAAAGTATATGTATATATATACGAACCCAGCTGACAAACAAGCTGCATCATGTAATTCATAAGGGCGACATTACATTGCTAATGTTGCTGCCAGAGCATGATATATATCTCATCGAGCTCTGGCAGCAATATTTTAGTAATACTGCAGCACAGTTAAAGGTCTTATAGTAGTAGTAAAGGTAGTGGTGATAGCTGCAGCAGCTGCAGAGTAGTAGTAATAGTAGCATCAGCAGCAGCAGTGGTAATAGATCACTGAGCTTCAACTGCGGTATTAGTAGCAGCAGGAGCAGCAGTAGTTGTAGTAGCAGCAGTAGTATTAGTAGAAGTAATACCAGTAGTAGTAGTAACAACAGCAGAGATAGATGAAGCTGCAGATGTAGCAGCAGCAGCAATAGTAGTAGTAGCAGTAGAGCAGCAGTAGCAGCGGGGAAAAGTGGTATCAGTAGCAGTCTCAGCAATAGTAGAAACAGCAGTAGTAATAGCGGCAAGAGCAGCAGTGGTATTAGCAGCTCTACAGAGTTGCAACAGCAGCAGCAGCCCGCATTGGCAGCAGCAGAAGCAACAGCAGTAGTAGCATGTGCATCGTTGGTTGTTCGTGCGTGGTAATCGACGATGACCAAGGACCTCACACTGAAGAGGACCGGGTGCGCAGTGTGTCGACTGTGGTTGGTTGGTCACTCCGGTTCCTCGTGGGACACCCTGCCGCACGCTGGGCCCAAGTGGCCTGCAGGCGGAGGAGAGGTGGCCATGGACATCCTGACGCTCATGTTTGTGGGCGCCCTATACTCACAGCAAAGCCGTATCCTCACAGATGTCCCAGCTAAAGCACTTTGCGTTTATCTTCGGCACCGTGTCAATTAGTCATAAACATGTGTGTTATGATCAATGCACTGAGTATAAAATCCACCGCGAGAAAGGATATTTAGGAAGAAAATATGTTTGTAATTAAACACTGCAACACTCCCTCCCTTTACCAATGAATGAATGCATTCCATAATGATGGTATCATCTGCTTTTCGCGCGTTCAGTAAGAACTGGGTCAGCGCCTCAGTCCGCCCCACAGGCACATGAAGTCGGTGGTCCGACATTCTCACTGGTCAAGTCCATTATCGCAAGATAGGAGCTTTACCATTGTTGTTGTTTTTCTGTGCCAGTGGAGGAGAACGGAATGGAGACTGTTGGAGCTATTACACTGATTGTCTTGTAGACTGATGTATGATAAGATGCTAATTTCTTTAATGAAGGTTATTTCCGGTTGTGAGTCGGTCACTGTCCTTCGAAGGACAACACGTGCCACGCGTGCGGCGGTGGGAGAGAAGTAGGCTACACCCGCCAGGAGAATTGTATCGCTGTTAGCTTGCGGCCAGCTGTGAGCATAAGGCCTCACACACGTTTCCTTGGGCCTCCGCTGTCCTGAGCCGCCCATGGGAGGCAGCTCCTCTGCTGATGTACCTTCGCCAGGCGGAAGGTGAGGGGGGGGGGGGGGGGGGGGAGGGGGGGGGGGTCTTTTTCTGGGTCAATGCCAGAGCTCCTCTGTGAGGCCTGGAGCGTGTCCTTGGAAGCGTTTTTTTTTTTCGACCACTGTGTGACCGGTTGTCTTCTGCCAGTTCACTGTAAAGCAGAGCTTCCCAGGAAGAGGAGAATCAGGTGTTTCCTATAAGGAGGCCAGCCCGCTAACTTGTGCTCTCCTTCATAGGGTATGGATGTTAGGCAAATCAGTTTGAAGAGTGGTGGAGGAGGTGGTGGTGGTGGTAACAGAACTACTAGTGGTAGTAGTGCGCGCGGCGGCGGCGGCGGCATCGTCTCTTAATGATGGCATCTCAAGCTCTCCCTGTTGTTTTGAAACAAAAGGCGATGTGAGATTACTACATGCTTCGAATGGCATATGCAGACCCCATGTTGGCAGTTGTTCATGTTTTCGAGTGATATAGATGTGTACTGACTGTAGACGTTTCAGATAATCTTGTTCGATTCCTGGAGGGGTTGTTGATTATAAATGAATACCTCAAAGGTGTGTTTAATTAAACGAAATCTGATTCTTTTCAGAGCGAAAGCGTTTTCCCGAGTTAAAAACATTTAAATATATGGTAGCCTACAACCTATTGATGAGTGTGGAACCAGCTGCTTTTCGGGTAGGTAAAAAAAATCACAACCTCCTCCTTGCCCCCCCCCCCCCCCCCCCCCCCCCCCCCCCCCCCCCCTCCAGTATTAGTGTCTACGGGACCTGTTTTTGCGAGAGGATGGAAAGGGGAGGGGTAGTGGAGAGGACGAGGGTTGGCGGTCTTGAAAGTTGCAACACATGCACGCATTATATCCCTCCTCACAGCTAAAACACATGAATGATCACCAGCCCAGAACGGCCGCACACACGCGTACCGGTGACATACGCGCCATACATAATGTGGCTCACGTTCATTCACGGGAACGTGCGAATGAGCGCACACATACGCGTGAA
Organism: Conus ventricosus; assembly: GCA_018398815.1. NCBI lineage: Eukaryota > Metazoa > Mollusca > Gastropoda > Neogastropoda > Conidae > Conus > Conus ventricosus. The sequence continues at coordinate 19,358 of JAFLJL010001910.1, forward strand.
CACACACACACACACACACACACACACACACACACACACACACACACACAACACACACACACACACACACGCATGCACGCACACACACATACACACACACATGCACATACACATACACCCCACACACATATACACCACCACACATACACACACACGCACACAACACACACATACACACAAACAAACACATACACAGACATTTAACATCAAAATTAAATTGGAAAGTTCATATTTAATATTTGATTGATAAAGCAAGAAAAAGATTTAACTTTTTAAAAAAACATAAATAAACAGACATGGAGCCAAAATACCAAAACATTACTACACCTTGCAATTTCTTTAGTTCGATCAGTACCTCTTATGGACAGGAGGTGTATTTCAGTCTTCAAAATACTCTTTTAAATAAGTTACAAAGCATAGATAGTAGGGCTATCAAGCTAGCTCTTGGTGTTCCCAATGTACTCTAACACACAAGAACATATAAAAGAGCAACATGTTGTCATTAACAGAACAAACGAAAATTAGCAGTTTCAAAATATATAATCAGAAGTCTGTCTGTCGTTAATAAATACACAGGAAAAAATATTCTTAATGCAGAAACAGAATTCCAAAAAGAGCAAAAAACATAACACTTCTTCGGCCTATCAAGAATTTTACTAAACGTTATGAGTAAAAGCAAAATAGATATTCACAATATTCAGTCATGCCTATTATACCAAGATGCCACCATGGGGAAAAAAGAAAGGCAAAGTTTGATATAGAATACAGCAGTTTACAACAAGAATGAAGAAGAGAATTTATTAGTTACTGACGTTCGCCTTCATTTAGATTCAAAATATTCAAATCATCTAAAAATTTTCACTGATGGCTCCGTATTAGAAACGTCAGACAGTGGTGCAGGTTTTGTTATTCCTTCGCTCAGAATAGAAAAGTCATATTATTTAGGCAAAGGTGTTTCAATATTTACGTCTGAATTATACGCAATAATGCAAGCTTTAGAATTCATTTGTGATCTACCTTATTCCACTTACAACATCTTACTATGTGTTGATTCAAAATCAGTTTTACAAACGCTCAAGCAAAATAGCTGCAACAGTCGTAACGATATTGTCTTTGAAATTAAGTTTTTAGTTCATCGTGTTGCTATAAAAGGTATTGGTATTGACTTTTGCTGGGTGCCATCCCATTCTGGGCTCTTTTGGAATGAGGCTGCTGATAGAGCTGCTAAACGAGGAGCTTTCAATAACTCTGACACAGTTTCAAATGCGAAACTGGCATTATCAAAAGATGAAATGTACTCCTTGTTGGAAAAATCCACGTGTAGGCCTACTAGTCCATCTGCTTCTAGATCTAAAGTCTTGACATATAGTAGACCTATAATTAGTTTACTGTACAAAATACGACTAAACTCGTGGAAAGCTAAGTACGCAAAAGTTGATTGTATTTGCAATCTTAAACTAACAATTCATCACTTACTATTAGAATGCCCAATTTTGCTTGCTAGATACCAATTGAATAATATGGAGTTTTTTCTGAAGTATGACAACATAAGGGACATTTTGAATGATGAAGAAATTGACATTATTTTGATTGCAAAAGTTATCTATCCACACCTATTGGAAGATTAATCTGAAGTTTTATTTCACTAGTTCTTATTTTGAAGGGGGAGGGGTAACTTTTGCATGGTGTCTAAAATCACTATCCTTGTGAACAGACATTAAACTAAATATTCATTCATTCATACACAGACATACACACACACACACACACACACACACACACACACACACATACACACACACACACACACACACCCCACACACACACACACACACAACACACACACACACAACACACAGAGACATACACAGACATACATACACACACACAACACACACACACACACACACACACACACACACACACACACACACACACATATATATATATATACACACACACACACACACGCACACACGCACACACGCACACACACACACACATACGTACAAAGACTCCCGAGTCCACTAATCCACGAAGAGAAATAGGAACGGGAAACGGACGGGTGGGAGGAGGGGGGGGGGGGGAGAACTGATTGCCCTACCACGATTCCGCCCCCCCCCCCCCCCACCCCCCCCCCCCCCCCACCGCCCACTGGCAACCCAACCCAATCTGCTCGTCCTCCACTCTTGCCAACAACAACAACCAACAACAACAACAACAACAACAACAACGGCGGCGACGACGACGCAAAGAGAGCGATGCAGACGATGACGTTTGCCACGACCGACAACCCGAGCAGAAGACACGTCATACCGGCAGGGGGGAGGGAGGGGAGGGTGGGGTGGGGGAGGAGGAGGGAGGGGGGGGGAGATATGCATGCACATCGAACGACCCTGTCCCTTGCAGATGGTCGGCCCTGCCGGCGGTCTGTGTCACGCTGCGCCTACCAGTGGCCACACGCTGCAATTATAAACTATGAAACACCTTCACTAGCTGCATGAGACAACCATCGTAATCCCCTGTTGAAGGCAGATCTGTTTGTAATTGCCTGCTCCGAGGCCTTTCCTCCGTTTGATCGGACTCATCAGGGAGATACGGCTGATTGTGTCTGTGCTTCTGGCGTCCGATAGAGGCGCACTATATCCACATTAGCGTGTAGAGGCCTACCGTAGCTTTGACCCAGCATGTAATGTTAAACTGATAATTGATCACCCCCCCCCCCCCCCCCACCCCCACCTTCCACCGTTCTAAGTATTTCCTTCTTGTTGAAGGGAATTTTCAGCAATGGAATCAAAATCTTCAAATGCATGGCCTTCACTTTAGTTGACGTCACATTTCCGGCCTCGAGACTGACCGGGGGACCCTGTCTTGGGACCAGCTGGAAGCGCCCAAGTATAGTCCCATTCCTTAGTCCCATTTGTTTGTTTGTTTGTTTGTTTTATCTGCCTTCTTGAACCACCTTGCCTTGTACCTTGGTGGCCATGTGAAAGGAAATGAGGAGAATCAACTTTCACGCCACAACAACGATTATAAATAAATCTAACTGCGCCAGTTTCTATGAGTACTCCACTCCGTGAGAAAGGGCCCCTGGCGCATTAATAAGAATTACACACACACACACACACACACACACACACACA
>JAFLJL010001910.1:33792-53792 GCA_018398815.1 Conus ventricosus
TGAGAAAATTGTGGATTAAAAAAAAACACACACGGTTGTGGGAAAAGGAAAAATTTGGGGAACGTTAAGAAAAATAAGGACGTTAAAAAAAAAAGGAACGTTAAAAAAATAAAGGAACGTTAAAAAAAGGAACGTTAAGAAAAATGGAATGTTAATGGGAAAAAAGGAAGTTTAAGAAAAAAAAAAGTTAATGAAAAAAAGAACGTTAGAAAATAAGAACGTTAATGGGAAAAATAAAAAATTAAGAAAAAAAAAGTCGTTTTAAAAAAAAAAAAAGGAATTAATGAAAAATATTGGGAAGTTAAAAAAAATACGGAACGTTAAGAAAAATAAGGAACGTTGAGTCGGTGGAAACAAAGTACAAGGGAGACAGATCTCTGGGAAAAAAAAACATGGAGAGAAAGTCTGTGGGGAAAAAAAGACTTGGACAGAAATTATGTGTGGAAAAAAATACTAATAAAGACACAGGGAGAAACTCAATATAAAAAAGACACGGAAAGAAACTCTAATAAAAAGAAAAAAAAGGTTGGGGGGGGGGGGGGGGACATGGATTGAAACTGTGAGAAAAGGTATGGAGAGAAACACTGATTAAAAAACAACAAACAAGGATAGAAACTGTGAGAAAAGGTATGGAGAGAAACACTGAGTAAAAAAGCAACATGGATGGAAACTGTGAGAAAAGGCACGGAGATAAACACTGATTACAAAAAGGATAGAAACTGTGAAGAAAAAGAACACGGAGAGAAACCGTAAAAAAAAAAAAATAATAATAAAAAGACGCACGGAGAAAAATCCTGAAAAAAAGCCGTGGCAAAGAAACTATGTTGAAAAGTAAAGTCAGGGAGAAAGACTGTAACAAAAGAAGGCTACGAAGAAAAACTGGGGGTGGGGGGGGGGGGGGGGGGTGGGGGGGGGGGGGGGGGGTGTCGGAAAGACACGGAGACATACTCTGTGAACAGAGAAAAGACAAGGAGAGAAATTCTATGGAAAAAGAAAGACATGCAGAGAAATTCTTTAGAAAAAGAAAGAATGCAGAGAAATTCTTTAGAAAAAGAAAGACATGCAGAGAAATTCTGAAAAAAAGAGAAAGACATGGAGATGAAAATCTGTTTTAAAAAAATGTAAAGAGAAATTCTGTAGAAAAAAAAGACACTGAGAGAAAACCTGCGAAAAATGTTTTTAAAAAAAATATATTAAAAAAAAAATGGAGAGGTTTAGGAGGAGAAGAAAGGCATTGGGGGGGGGGGGGGGGGAGCGAAAGAGGGAGAGAGAAAAGAAAGAGGAGGGGGGGAGAGTCGGCCCAAGTGCTGCAGTCTCGCACTTATTTGCTCTGCAAGACGTCCTCAGTAAGAAGGCGAGACAGCTGTAAACGACTCCATTAATATAAAAGGATTGCCAGCTTCTCTCTCTCTCTCTTCTCTCTCTCTCTCTCTCTCTCTCTCTCTTTAAATAAAAAGAAGAGGGGGGGGGGGGGGGAGAAGGGGTGTTAACTTAAATATGAATCTGCTAACTGACAGCGTATGGGAGCAATCTGTATTTTTTTGTCTTGAGAACAGAACCATATGTTGCCCGTGTGTGTGTGTGTGTGTGTGTGTGTGTGTGTGTGTGTGTGTGTGTGTGTGTGTGTGTGTGTGTGCGTGCGTGTGTGCTTGCGTGTCTGTCTGTCTGTCTGAGAACGAACGAACGAAACGAACGAATTTTATTTTAAGAGGGTAGTAGACTAAGTATGAATATTTATTTTACATCCAGCCCTCTGGGCAAGAAAAACAAAAAAAAAACAAATCGATATCTAGTAAAAAGCATATCAAACAAAATACATGGAAAAAAAATGCAACAATTACTTGCATGGGAACCTTTGTCAAAAGAGAAGAAGAAAAGAAACCAATACCACCACACCACCACCTCCACCACACCACCACCACCACCACCACCACACACACCACAACACACACCCACCACCACACCACCACCAAACAACAACAACAACAAAATGAGCAGGGCAAGAAGGGGGGGGGGGGGGTGTGAATGGAGAGAGAGAGAGAGAGAGAGAGAGAGAGAGAGGAGAGAGAGAGGAGGAGAGAGAGAGAGAGAGAGAGGAGCGACCGAGCGACCGACAGGCGATAGATAGGCAGAGATAAAGGGAGGGAAAGACAATGAAGCAGACATGGATAAACACACCCGCGAAATGTTTTGGACAAACACATTAATGGCACAGGATGATCAATGCAGTTTGCGTAGAGTTGAGTCAACTTCGAACAGTCATTACATGTTAAACTAAATAGGAATTGGGAATGATCAATACATTTTAGGGTATAGTGGAGTCAGATCTGAGACATTCATCAGATATTTTGAAAATCAGACGAATTTTTTTTTTAAGTTTGATTGATTTTTAAGTTCTTGAAGAATTTGGTTCCATAGCCAACTCCGGAATACGCCAAACTACACTTGTTTAGATTAATCGTTGCAAACGGAGGTTTATTTTATGTGAATGTCGATAGCCGTTAAAGTGAACGTATTTGTTAGAGAAAGTGTAGCATTTTCATGGAGTATCTTATGCGTAACGAGTCCCTTATTGTATAGAAGTTTGGCTTTCAATGGAGAGAATGCCTGATTGCTTATAGTCTGAATCTACCAGTGGGGTGGTTGACCTATCGTTACTTTGACAGCTGTTTGTGAAGGCTAATTAGTGGTTTGAGTAAATAATTGCTCGCTGAGTCCAAAGTGTTGAGGCGTAGTCAGTAATACGCTGAATATAAGAGTGAAAAAAGTAGTTTTCTTGCATGCACATTTGACAAGTTGTTAATCCTTTTTAGAAGATGTAGTTTTCGTGCAATATTTTTTGATAAAAACTCTGTTTGACCAAGTTAGATTATTATCAATCATTATTCCTAAGACTTTGTGACTGGATACTTCTTCGATTTTTTAAAATTAGAAATGCGAGTACTGGTAGATTTTGGCGTAGTAGGTTTGACGTTTCTGTCTAGTAATTATCATCATGAATTTAGTTTTTTGAGGGTGGAGAGCCATGGGATTTAAATCGTGTGCATTTAACCAAAGATCAATCTTTCTTGGATGTCATTGCAAACCGGTTGGGCGTCAGAATTACTTGTGTCTTAAAGTTGTATCATCGCGAACATATTCGCTGTTTATTTTCAAGTACCTCTTCTCTCTCTCTCTCTCTCTCTCTCTCTCTCTTCTCTCTCTCTCTCTCCTCTTCTCTCAATTCCTCTCTTTTCTTCCAGTGCCCTCCATCTCTTTCTGTCAACCCCCAAGCCAATGTAAACCACATTGATGATAAAGTCTATAGTTATAGTACGTACCTATTCTGTTTGAATATTGATCTAGCTCTTAACTGCATCTCTAACATTCTCTTCTCTCTCTCTCTCTTCTCTCTCTCTCTCTCTCTCTCTCTCTCTCTCTCTCTCTCTCTCTGCCTGTTCGTGCTTGTGTGTGCGCGCCCACCATGATTAAATGATCGTGCACCTATGTCATATGTATGCTTATGTGTCCCATGTGTGCGAGCGCGCGTGCTCCTCTGTGTGTGTGTTGTGTGTGTGTGTGTGTGTGTGGTGTGTGTGTGTTGTGTGTGTGTGTGTGTGTGTGAATGCTTATGTGTGCGATGTGTTCGAGTGCGCGTTCTCCCTTGTGTGTGTGTGTGTGTGTGTGTGTGTGTGTTGTGTGTGTGTGTGTGTGTGTGTGTGAATGCTTATGTGTCATGTGTGCGAGCGCGCGTGTTCCCGTGTGTGTGTGTGTGTGGTGTGTTGTGTGTGTGTGTGTGTGTGTGTGTGTGTGTGCGCGTTGCGCGCGCGCGCGCGCGTGTGTGTGTGTGAAATCTCAGGTTCTTCACCGGAGAATTATTGAAGAAAAAAAATAGCGTGTTGCAACACAAAAGATGCAATGAAAGGGAATTGGAAAAGTGAAGGCTGTTGATGTCATAGGGAATTGGAAAAGTGAAGGCTGTTGACGTCATTGGAGCTGACGCACGAAGAAGACTAAAACAGAGTGTTCTGAACAAAAGAGAAAGACGTGAATGCAGAGGCAGACTTTGTGGACAGGCATGATTGCTCTTCCCACATTGTCTCTAGGACGTGTATGACAGGACAAAAATGCATGTGCGAGAGCGCTCACTCTGTCTCTCTGCCTACTCGCCGCCTCCTGCTTCTCTCTCTGTCCCTCACACACACACAACACACACACACACACACACACACACACACAACGCACGCACACGCACACTGTCTCTGTCTCTCTCTCTCTCTCTCTCTCTCTCTCTCTCTTCTCTCTCTTCTTCTCGCTCTCTCTCCGTCCTTCTCTCGCTATCTCGCTCCTCCCTCGGCCTCTCTCAGTTCGTTATAGTAATCAGTATATCTCCCAATGAGAGAGAGAGAGAGAGAGAGAGAGAGAGAGAGAGAGAAGAGAAGGAGGTGGTTTTTAGCTAAATTACTAGCTAAGCAGCCAAATTACACAAAGCTGAGATGATTTTGTGGTATACTACCATTTGCCATCTTAGATATAAGGACTACGTAATTACAAATACAGGTATACTCACACATACACTCTCCTTCTCCTCCCTCCCACCCCCATCTCTCTTCCCTCTCTCTTCTCTCTCTCTTCTCTCTCTCTCTCTCTCTCTCTCTCTCACACACACACACACACACACACACACACACACACACACACACACACACACACAGCGCACATACACGCGTGCGCATGTTTTTTAAGCAAGCAAGCAAGCAAGCAAGCAAGCAAGCAAGCGTGTGTGTGTGTGTGTGTGTGTGTGTGTGTGTGTGTGTGTGTGTGTGTGTGTGTGTGTGTGTGTGTTGAGAGAGAGAGAGAGAGACAGACTGACAGACGGAGAGATCGAGAGAGACGGTGACAGAGACGGAGAGAGACAAAGACAAGAGAGAGACGGACAGACAGACAGACAGACAGACAGACAGAGAATGCCTCAGGAGCTGTCACAGCACACATCTACCTCTACAACGGCACTAAAACTGACAAATGGAACGGATCCTGCTGTATAAGAAGACAACGGAGAAGACGGTTTCAGACCAGATTTCGGCGGCACTGGAGAAGAGGTATAGGAGCGCAGAGCTGTCCTTCTCCCACGCAGCACGGCAGTCTGTTTGACCCGACACTGCGTTTGACACAGCGCAGACTAGCACGTGATGCTCGTGAAGGAAGTGGGACGTTTGACCTTTAAATTGGGGCTATAGTATCTGGCAAGTTGTGTGTGTGTGTGGGGGGGGGGGGGGGGGGCGTGGAAAGGAGAGCGAGCGCGCGCGCGCGGCGCGCGCGCGCGCGTGCGTGCGTGCGTGCGTGCGTGCGTGCGTGCGTGCGTGCGTGCGTGCGTGCGTGTGTGTGTGTGCGTGCGTGCGTGCGTGTGTGTGCGTGCGTGCGTGCGGTGCCGTGTGTGTGTGTGTGTGTGTGTGTGTGTGTGTGCGCGCGCGCGCTGTGTGTGTGTGCGAGCGTGCACGTTTGTGTGCGCTCCTCGCGTGTGTGTGTATGTATGTGTGTGTGTGTGTGTGCGCGCGCCTGCGTGCGTGCGTGAGCATGCACGCTACGTGTGTAAGGAGTGGAGGGGGGTGGGATGTGCAGGCAGTTTTTGGCCGCGTTGTGTGGGTGTGTGGCTGTGTGTGTGTGGTGAGGTGTGAGCGCGTCGCTTTTGAAGCGCGCGCGTGTGGTGAGAGAGAACGAACGAAGAAAAATTGCGTTTATACAGGGATTATGAGTTAAGCCTAAAGTGTGCTTTTTTTACATCAGCTGAGGCTAAACAAAAATTCACAACAATAGTGCAGAAAGTATATTGACTTATATGTAATAGTATAGGCAAAGAAGAGGAAGAATAAGAAGGAAAATGAACGAAGAAGAAGGAAGGGAAGTGGAAAAAAGAAGAAAGTATGAGTATCATAAATACGCACATATAGTGTAAAGCAAACTATTTTACCGGACGGACAAAGCACAGGAGGTAATTCGGTGTTCAATTAAATGAAAGAATTAAGACAGTGCATATGCTTAGTTTTACGTGAATTTTTAAATATACATTGGACCCAATGATATATGGAAATAGTACTACATATGAAATAATAAGTAAAAGATCAAATATGGGGTCAATTTCTGAATAACAACAGTTGCTGATATTAATACTTGTGATAGTAGCTCAGTACTGAATATAGGGAACTGTTAAATGTTTTTATTTTTTAAATAGAAGCGTTTATAGCAACTTTAAACGGAATTAATGGCTTTTTTTGTTAAACAATTTTTGTAGAATTCAAAGTGTTCAGGAGTAAAACTAAGCTTCTTTTAAAAAAGATCGATTTCTTGGTGTCGGTATGATTATGTTGTTGTATATCATTGATGATTGATGAATCTTGCAGATATAGTTGAGGGTGCTAATTGTTTCATATTCGGTACCATAATTATGCTTTAATTATATTAAATTTATAAGAAAGGGGCATCTATCTATTCGAGGTAATCTTGAGTAGTTAATGTTGATGCTTTTTGAAGTACTGTTTTGATTAGCCGTTAGGGCCCTGCGCAACGGTTTTTTTAACCTGATTGCACTGGAAGAATCATAGAGTAAGAAGAATAGTCAATGTAGGACTGGATATATGCTTGATAGAAATGTTTACGAGAGTTTATATCTAGGAATTTTTACTTAGAAAGCTGAAAAATTTTCTGAGAAAACGTTTGCTTAAGTTGGAAAACATGTGGCGACCAGGAAAGATTATTGTCAATTAGTGATTCCTAACACTTTATGAGTACTAACCTTTCTAGTTGTTGTTATTATGAATATAGGGGGATTGGAGTTACTTAAATTTTGTCTTTTTTGAGAGAAGTAATAAAGCATAGTACTTTGTTTTCTGATATTTAAGGACATGTTATTCAATTTGTCGTTCATTAGTCGAGTTACATTTTCTTGCAGGTTTCTGATAAGTGTTTCAAATAGTATGTTTTGATTTAATTGGATGTGTCATCAGGCCAAAATGTTGCGATGAGTCTTTAATATGCAGAGGGAGATCGTTTATATAGACAAAAAAAAAAAAAGAAGGGGACCAAGACCTGGGACTTGTGGTACACAAAATTTTAGGGGTAAAAAACTGGACTGAGTGTTTGTTTTTGAAGAGAGAGAGAGAGTGAAGAGAGAGATGAGAGTCTGAGTGAGGAGAGAGAGAGAGTGACGTAGAGAGAGTGTGAGAGATACAGGCGGACAGGGAGGTCGGCCTCGCATGCACAGTTGCGGTTCTTCATTTCGGGTCATGCGCGTGTCCGCTAGCATGCACCGCTAAGTATTCCCCAGGACCAGCACTGACAAGGACCTGTCCCCGGGCCTCTTGGATTGAGTAAGCGTTAAGCGTCGTGTGCGGTTTTTATATGTTACGGTTCGGGTTCGGAAGGGTCAGAATTGGTAGGTTGGTTAAGGTGTGGATGGGCGTGTGTGCGTGCGTGCGTGCGTAGTACGTGCGTGCGTGCGTGTGTGTGTGTGTGTTTGTGTGGTTGTGTGTGTGTGGTGTGTGTGTGGTGTGTGTGTGTGTGTACGAGCCGCGCGCGCGCGTTGTGAGTATGTATGCAGTGCGCATAGGTGACCAAACGGCGGGCCCGCATTATACTTAGGAACTCGGATTGGGAGTGCGGATAATGAGTACACCGGCTTTGTAGAGGATTTCAATCTCCATGGACAAGCAAAGACAGAGGACAAAGGAAGAGGAGAGAGCAAGGGGGACAGGATGGAGGCAGGGAGAGAGAGCAGGGGGCGGGGGGTGAGGGGAGGGAATCAGTACCACCGCTTGGTTAGCAGGTTCTCTGTCTCCCTGACAAGTACAGACAAGGAGCAAAAGGAAGAGGAGAGAGAAAGGGGGAAAGGGCTGGATGAAGAGAGAGAGGAGAGGGGGGGGAGGGGGGGGAGGGGGAATCATACCACCCCGTTGGTAGCGAATCTCTGTCTCCCATGTCAAGTACAGAAACAGAGACAAAGGAAGAGGAGGGAGAGGACAATGATGTGGAAGAGGAGGGAGACAGGCGGAAGGATGCATGGAGAGAGAGGAGAGAGAGAGGAAGAGAGAGAGAGAGCGAGAGAGAGCGAGTGAGCGAGCGAGAGAGCGAGGAGGATGGGTTTAAGAGTGTGTGGTGTATGTGTGCGTGGTATGTGTTTTGTGCGTGAATGAGAGCCCGACCAGACCCCACACACAGACAGCGAGGGGGCGGTTCATATAAAATTCGCCCTGTGTGCCTTTTATCTTACGAGCATGTCGCAGTAACCGTCGGCCTGCAGAGGGCTTGTTAATCACATACAGAAGGCATAACATTGTCAGGACGGGGGAAATCGTGATGGTATTGATACGTGCCACTAAGTTGATGTATTATTAGTCAGGATTAACACACCTATGGTTATCTTTGCATTATACCGCATATGCCACATCATGCGCCGCCAACATTCACTCTCTCTGGGAATGGGGGATGTCACGCATACGTTTCTCTCCTAACAGGACTGTGCACAAGAAATACAATTTCTATGCTACTTATAATCAAAACATGAAAAATATCCAATTACACAGATGCCACAAATAACAATAAAGGATCAATATTCTAATTCGGGTTATAATAAAATGACTTCTTACCTGGCCGGCTTTCACACACACAACCACGCGATTCTACACCACACCACAGTTCTTGAAAAAGTCTTTCACGTCTTACTTCAGCACTGCTTGATGGTGATGACCGTGGTTGACTGGCTCCAGGTCAGGACTGGGTCTTCGTTGGTGTCTCTGGGATCTCGACGTTAGAACTCTTCTTCTTCGTCTTCTTCACCCACCTCTGGGTTCAATTCAGTTTGTCTGTCTTCACCCCTCTGGGCTTCAAACTTAGTTTCCTTCTCTTCGGTTCCAGTTGTCTTTAACCCTAAAGGACTTGCTGTCTTTCTATCTCCAGACACGTTTCTCTCGACTCTCTGTCCTGCTCATCCTCTCCTCTCTCTCTTTTATTCTTCTCCTATGCCTTTCTCTCTTCTCTCCTGGTGTTGTTCCTCTCTCGTTGTTCTCCTCCTCAGTTTATATAGGGAGGGAATACAAAGGATTCCCTTCGGGCCATGCTTTGTCCACGCGGCTTCTTCAAACCCCTAGTTCAAAGTACCTGACATTTCTCCATTGCTACATTCTCCCACAATCAGCATTACACACACCCTACCTTAATTGATTAGAAACAACACTTAGCCCAGGATGGACCATCGAAAATTCCCGCGACTTCGGTGGTTACTTAACACTGTAATTATTTAAGGAGGGCTACTAAACTCCACAACGCATTCCACCAGCCTGATCCATTAGACCAAACAGTGACCCACGGCCAATACCATCCGAACGAATCCTAGACCCTTGGCTCTTCACTGCTGTTTACAAAAGAACTCAGCTTGATGAGCATTTAGCGCTCATTGGGGGCCGAGGTCGTAGTGGTTACTTCCCTTCCCCCTTGCCACGGGCAGGTCCGAACTCTCTCCTAGGTGTCATCTGTCATCTGACACTTCGGCCACTTCACACTGTTCGGCCGTGTGCGATGTAAGGTACCATGGTTAATGGTCTATTACATATTTGTATATATACGATACAACGTCCTTTTTGCCTCCAAGCGTATATGCTTTTGTGTGAGTTTCACGCTCCTTTGACAAAACATATAAACGCACGTACACCTGTGACACAAATAACACTCACGAGCAAAGCGCGCACAAACACGCACACGCTAGGCGCGCGCGCTGCGGCGCGTTTCTTTTCATACACGCAAGCACACACGACAATTGCGCACACACGCACAGTGGACCCCGCGCTAGCGAGCACACAACACCCCCCAACACCCCACACACACAACAACAACACACACACAGCCATTCACACGCAAACACACGCACACGATCAAACACACACGTGTTATAAACTCGGATCGGGTGCTTCCCTCTCCACCCTGTGTGTGTGTGTGTGTGTGTGCGTGTGCGTGTGCGTGCGCGTGTGTGTGAGGAGAGCTACTTAAAACGTGCAAACTCGCGCGCGTGCGGGACACGCAAACACGAACACACACCAAACACACACACCCCACACACACACACCCATGCCACCACACGCACACACACACACACACACACAACACCACACACACAAACACACACACACACACACGCACAAACATGACGCACTCGCAACTACACACCACGAACACACAACACACACACACACACACACACCACCCACACACACACCACCACACCGCGCAGTGTGGTGCACAGCCTTCCCCTCCCCACCCCCCCCCCACCCTTCCCGCCCACCACTTCCCTCCGAAGTCCCTGCTTCAGCGATTAGATCAGTGACTCTGACTCGGGGTGTATTAAACTCTGGGCTGCACGGCCCTCTCATTAAAGGACTTGGCACGGATAGCTCAGATCTGCCGTTATTTCATAGGGATACACGGCCTCCGCCGGAAAACCTGTGTCAGGAAAGACAGCTAGGGAGTGAGCGAGCGAGCGAAGAGAGAGAGAGAGAGGGGCGGAGGGAGGAGAGGAGATAGTGATAGTTAAGAGACAGAGGGAGGAGACAGAGACAGTGCGAGAAGGCAAAAAGAGAGACAGAGAGAGATGGGAGAGAGAGAGATGAGAGGAGAGAGGAGGACGAGGATGGATGAGAGAGAGAGAGAGAGTTTTCGTGCGCCGATCCTATTGGTGTTTTTTTTTTTTTTCAGGACTATTCACTCCCCTTGCCCTCCTCCTCTCGCTTCTAAATCTCCTTCTCACTGTCTGTCTGTCCGTCGTCTCTCATCTCTCTCTCTCTCTCTCTCTCTCTCTCTCTCTCTCTTCTCTCTCTCTCTCTCTCTCTTGTCTTGCTCGCTGTCTCGTCTCTCTTCTCTCTCTCTCTCTCTCTCTCTCTCTCTCTTCTCTCTCCTCTTCTCTCTCTGCCTTCTCCCTTATCTTCATCGTCTTCGGCCAGGCATAGGTCTGATGCCACGAATACGGGGCAGGCACGGTGTAAAAGCTTCAACAAATAAATACTCCCGCGTTCAGGGTCTCTCTCTCGCTCTCGCTCTCTCTCTCTCGCTCTTCTCTCTCTCGCTCTCTCATCTCTCTCTTCTCTCTCTCTCTCGCTCGTTGCTTAGCTCTCTCTCTCTCTTCTCTCTCTCTCTCTCTTCTCTCTCTCGCTCGTTATCTCTCTCTCGCTCTCTCTCTCGCTCTCTTTCCTCTCTCTCTCTCTGTCTCATCTCTCTCTCTCTCACTCTCTTTCCTCACTCTCTCTCTCTCTTTCTCTCTCGTTCTCTCTCTCTCTCTCTCCTCTCTTCTCCTCTCTCTTCTTTCTCTCTCTCTTTACTCTCTCTCTTTCTCTCTCTTCTCTGCTTTATCTCTCTCTTTTTCTCTCTCTCTCTCTCTCTCTCTACCTCCTTGGTCTTTCTCTCTCTCTCTCTCTCTCTCTCTCTCTCTCTCCTCTTCTCTCTCTCTCTCTCTCTTTCTTTCTCTCTCTTTCTCTCTCTTTCTCTCTCTCTCTCTTTATCTTTCTTTTCTCTCTTTCTCTCTCTCTCTCTCTCTCTCCTCTTCTCTCTCTCTCTCGTCTCTCTCTCTCTCCTCTCTCTTGTATGTTTTGTGTCTGATCGTGCGCGTGCCTAGTCCTGTTTGGAGATTTGTAGAGCTGGCGTGCCTCCTCTGTGACCCAGCAATCAAAAGAGGCTGGCACAACGGAGCTGTGATCGTCATCACCCCGCGGCCTTTATCTTGTTAAAGGAAAGGTCAGATGTCTCTTGCACAGAGAGAGAGAGGTGGAGAGTAGCGTGGAAGGAGAGAGACAGGAGGGAGAGAGAGATGGAGAGAGTGGAGAGAGAGAGAGGAGAGAGGAAACTTTTTAAAAATATCTTGTTCTGGCGCTGTTGTGGCAGTGAGGTTTTCTTTTTTTTTTTTTTTTTTATAAGGTTGGCGATCGATGAGTTCCGGGGGAGACCCCGGAAGGAGGATACGATGTCACTTACAAAGCACCATGCCAGTGCTTTTTCCGCCCACCACGTTCCATAACTCACCGTCAGTAGACCTTTGATTGCGCCGCCAGTGCCGCCGCCGCAAAGAGAAGGCACGGGAGATCACCCCCCTCTCTCTCTTCTCTCTCTCTCTCTCTATCTGGCTGGGGAAGGTCAATGTACAGGTCAGAGTTCGGGGGTCACAGAAAGGTCAAGTAGTACAACCAAAGTTTGGACAGATGAAAATCGCCCTGGCTCTTGTGGGAAAAAAACAAACTTTTTTGATTGCTAAGTGAAAAATAGGATGTTTATCCTTGGTATAAGGGTTCGGTAATTAGTTCAGTGCCATATGTCAGGCGAAGGATAAACGAATGATGCATGACTTGTGACTCCTTGTGTTTCTACGCCACTGGGTTGGGCACTAGGATTTGGAAGTGAACATTTTGCAAACGAAGGAAAGTGAAGGGTATGTGGATTCGTCTTGCTGGTAAAGAAAAATGTTGTTATTTTTTTTAAGGTTTTTATTTAATTGTGGTTAGTATAGAAAACAAAAATAGAGGGGCATTTATTTTATTTGGAGAGTATAGTGCACCCAAATGTATAAAATGTTCTTTGATATGCTTGATGCAGACATGTGTTTAGCCCGTGCACAGGTTTATAGAGGGGAGTTGCTGGTTCTCGCTTGCAGTATTTATTACGGTGTGAGCTTTGAAGCTGTATGTGGGGCGGTCGATGTTCGCTGTTGCTGTGGACAGACCAAGAGAGAGAGCGTGAGACGCTAGTAAGCTCCTGGGGAGAGAGAGGCCCGTGTAAGTTGAAGATTAGTGTTTGTTAAGTTATAATATTTTATTTTCTTACAGCTTTGTTTTGTTTATGGTTTATGAATAGTATTACGATGAATATGTTTGACAAGTATATTAAAATTATTCTTTCCATTGTTATAGATTCGAGATGGTTTTGAGGCGTGTGAGGAGACAAGCTGTTGTTTATATTAATATTAAAAAATGTTGTCTTGTTTGTTGATGAATTGGAATAATATTATTTATTTCTATTTATTCAGGAATTGCCGGGGTTGGGAGAGAGGGGAATGGTGGTTAGTTTTTCAGGTGGAGACGAAGCTGATAGTTAAATTATTATTGAAGTGTTAGGGACTGGGATGGTAATGGTGGTGTTCCCAGACTTTGTTTGTAGAGGTGGATGCTCCCCTCGGGAGTGAAAGAAGCTGGAGGAGCTCCTGCCGTAGGCGTTTTTTAGGCTGCACCCGGGTTGGTGAAGCGTACAGATGGCATGCTCCGCTACGGGAGTGAAGAAGCTGGAGGAGTCCCTTTCCGTAGGCGTTTGAGGCTGCACCGGTTGTGAAGACGTTTCAGATGGCATGCTCCGCTACGGGAGTGAAAAAGCTGGAGGAGCTCCTGCCGTAGGCGTTTTAGGCTGCACGGTTTTTGAAGACATACAGAGGGAAGGTCCGGGCTACGTTGTCTAGTCGTGGAGCCGACCCAGGTTGGGGTCGTTGACGTCGTCCCCGGTGAACTACAGGGGAGAGAGGCGACGAGGAAAGATTGGGAGAATCTTTCGGTGGATTTGAAACTGAGTGAAAAACTTTTAAGACTATCCATTCTTTTCTGTTCTACAACCCCGGAATTCTGAGTGTAGAAATTTTTAGTAATTCAATAAAGAAGGGGTGGTATTTTTTTCAAAAGTTAAGTGTTATATCCTGGGTAAGAACGCGTATTGGAGTAAGATTGTGTGTGATGTGAGATATTTATTTCTGTCTCGTCTGTGCTTTACACTTGCCCAGAAAGAGAAACGGCATGGCCTGCTTCAGAGCAGGTACAGTATGGGTCAAGGGCTGGACTGTGCGTGAATATTTTTCGGTATGGCTGATCTTTGAAAAAAAGCCAGCTGCAGCTTGGAGTTAATAGAGAATGTAGCGGTTTTGGGCCAAAATGAACGGATCGACCAAAAAGAGGCTGGAAACTGCGGGGGCTTTTTCGTTCCGGTTTTTTTTTTTTTTTTTTTTTTTTTTTTTTTTGTGGCATCATTTTCGGATAAGGGGCACCTAAGGGGGTGTTTTTTTTTTTTTTTTTTTTTTTTTTTCAAAGGCCCAAAAATCCACCTCTTATTTTTTGGTGCACCCACCGTTCTTATCTCCCAAAAAAAACAAAAAAAAAGAAAAAAAACAATTTCCTACTACGTTTTTTTGTGTTTTTTTTTTTTTTTTTGGTCTTTTTCTTCTTTTTTTTCTTTTTTTCCCAAAACCCAATCTTTACCCCCATGCTTGTCTGTATTTTCTCTTACAAATGGAAAATTTTTTTGGGGTTTTTTGTTTTTTGGCAATTGATAAAAAGTTTTGGGTTTTTGTTAATGTACTAATGGTGGTGTACTGGCCACTCACTTGAAAATGTGTTACATTATACGGAAACGGCCAACTAAATGAAACAGGGATTTAATTTTTTTTAGTTTTTCTTTTTGTTTTACCACACCCCCCGCCCCCAACAAAAAAAATGTACAAACCGTGTTTGTATTTGTAACTAGTGTAGTCTCCCCCCTTTTTCCCCCTCTCCCTCCCCCCCCCCATCTCCCCCCCCTCCCCCCCCCCCCCCTCTCTGTGCGCAGCACGCGCGCATGTGTTGTGTGGCGTGCGTATGTGTGCGCGTGTGAGTGCGCATGCGTGCTTTGTGCCGTGTGTGTCGTGCGTGCGTGCGTGCGTGCGTGTTGTGTAAAAGGAATGATGTATGAGTCCTTAATTTTTTCTCAGACGCATCTGTTTTTGAATATGACTGAAATTGGCAGCCTAGATTCTTTTTTTTTTAAATATTTACCATCTTTGCGTAATACAACAGGGTTTATTTTCGTAGTATATGTCTGTCAATTTTTCTTGTCTAAGTTTCCCAAAATAGAATTTTCTTCAGAAAACACAATTCTTGTGTTGTATACGAAATAGTATTGACTGCAAATTTCCAAAACAAATTAACCTTAGAAAGTGGAAAAAGAAATGTTAAATTAATAAATTTCATCGTTGAATATGAACAGTTTCGATTACCCCTGACTTTTTTTTTTGCATCATTATGTTAGTGGGGGTATTTTTTTTGAAAAATTTTCCCATTGCAAAACTTCATCTGGTTTTTTTTGGCACAAGGGGGGGTATCTTCCATACATTTTCATTTAACCCCAGCCCATATTTTTTGGACCAAAACGGGTTGAATGGTTCTGTATAATTTAGGAAACACAAAGTTGCACGAAATCCTTTTGCAAGAAAAAATTGCTTTTTGTTCAAAAAAAGAGGGGGTTTCTGCAAATCTATGTCATTCTATCTTGTTCACTAACCCTAGTATTAAAAGTATTTTGGGCCGGCACTACATTATATTAAAGATCCTTGCAGGGGAGGTCCTTTTTTTAAACCCCACGCCCCTGGTATGAAAGATCCATTTGGACTACATGTCATAACATTTGTTTTTGCCCTTTATCCAGTCGGGGGAAGAAAAAGGACATTCCTCGTATTTTTGTATTGATTTTTCCCACAGTAAAGAGGGAAAGGGGTGAGACTCTTTTGTTTTTAGTTTACCCATGTTTTCGGAAATTTTCCCAAAAATGTGAATGATCTTGTCTAAACCTTTGAAAGTGCGTTTTAGTATTTGCATAAAAAAATGACATTTCCCCAAAAGGGTAAAAATATTTTTCTCGGATTATAGTCCATTTTTCTTGTTGGGGCCCTTAAAAATTTTTAAACCCCATGACAGGAGAAAAAAGCGATTGATCGCCCTAAATTTATCATTTTCAACCCCCTTTTTCTATTACTGCACATTATGCTTTTTTTAAACTTTTTAAAATGCCTTTCGATTGCAATTTTTTTTTACGCCAGAGAATTAAAAAGCATGCGATTTATATCTGATAAGATTTGCTGGAATCACAAATGTTTGATAAATGCCCATTTGGAAATAAAAAAATTTTTTTTAAATATGTATTTTCCCCTTTACAAAAGATCTTTTTTTTCCCCAGGGTGAAAAATTTCTCTAAAATGTTTCTATTCTTTGAAACCCAAATTTACCCTCAACTAAGACGCCGATTTATCATTCCCCTTTAATAAATACCAGAATCTTTAGTTTTTTTTTCACGTAAAGCCATAAAAGCGTCGCCTATGTTTTTACTCCCTAGCCAATAGCTGTGATTTATTTTATTTTTAACCAAACCAGAAAACAAAAAAAAATCTTGGTATATCAATCCCGCATATTCAGTGATCTGTAAAAATAAAGTAACATATCTGAAAAGCGAAATTTTTGCTTACATTAAGAAGGTATCTCTTGAACCCCAAAATCAATTCCCTAATTTTTTCTACAGTTTTTTCTTTTTGCTAGCAATTCTATAGCCAACAAAATACTAGGGGAAAAAGGACACCCTTGTGGATTCCTGTTTCAACCGCAAAATACTTGATGTCAGCCACCATACAAAAACAACTAAAAATTCAGCGATTTTACTTAAAAACATCAAATAAATTTTTCCCCCAAAACCCCATACTTTTGGAGCTGTTAAACATGAAGTCTTTTGTTTTATATCAAAAGCTTGTGTTAATCATATTAAAGCAAACCAGGAAATTTTTAAATTTGATGATCAATAATATCACAATTAGCCGTAGTGTCGCTACTCGACGTCCCTTTATATACCAACCTGATCTTCACTTACTAAATCTTAATTACTTGACAAAAACGAGTTCCCAAAATTTAGAAAAAAGTTTAATCGCTATTCTTTAAACGAAATTGGCTCCGTTTTTTAAAACATTTTAGGGTTAGATCTTTGCCTTTGGAATTAAGTAAGATGTTTTTCTTTGAGGGGGAAAAGTGTCCTTTTTCAAATGCGAGTTGGGGATATTTTCAAACTTTTTATATGACCCCAAAAATCTTTCAAAAATTCTGTTTTTGCCCATCACTTTGGTAAAAGAACCATTTTTGGGGTTTTTAAGAGCTGTCAGCAGTTCTTTCTCTGTTAATTCCCTTCAAACTACCCTTCTGAGAGTCAGAAGTGGGCACTGAAGTTCAGATAAAAATTTATTCCCATTTGTTCCTTTTTTCTGTCTACCTTTTTTTTTGTAAATTCGAATAATGCTCGCTGCATTTTCATTTTTCGGGACTGTTTGTGTAACTATCTACCATTTTCATCACAAAGGGTTTTTTATTATCTTTGTTTTGCTCTTGTTTTTTCCAAGTTTAGAAAATATTTTGTATTTTTTCTCCCTTTAAACCCATTTATTCTAGATTTTCCGTGCTGCCGTGCTTTATAAGTTTCCAAAAAATTCTAATTCTTGCTTTAATGCTGTCGTGTTTTGATAATAAATTTCATTGGGTTTTTTTTAATTTTAAATATCTTTGTCTTTAAATTACTTGTATTTTACTAACTTATTTTCTTTTGATGCTCTTTCCTTTTGCATGATTATTGTAAAACTTTAATCTTCTTTTTTGGATTTCCCCTTCCTTTGAAAAAACGATGTTTTCACCATGAGAAAACAAATTTATCAATATTCATTGTGTGACATAGTTTAAGTCATTCAAAATGGGTATTAAACTTCACGCCGGTCCCTTCAAGCTGAGAATTTTAATTTGATGGAGAACCTTGTGACTGTAAAGGGATGAATGAATATTACGTCTATGTTTTGTCAAAAAAATTATCATTGGATTGAAAAAAAATCCAATCTAGTGAATAAAAAAGGGGGTTTTTGCCTGTAAAATTCCTTTCATTGGATGAAAAAGTCTCAGGTATCATAGGTCATGGTTTTTATTAAATTTGAATTTTTTACGTGCCCCCTTTCTGTTTTTCTCCCGAGGGGATATTTTAACGTTATTAATACGCAGTTGAATCCCCCCAATAACAAGGCTCTGACGAAAGTTAGAGATAACATTCCCCGTTATCAAAAGAAAGATTTTTTCATTGTCATTATTTGGAGCAATACATTTACAAAGACCACTTTTTTAGCTGTATTTCTATTTCAATGGCCCAAAAACGTCTTGAAATTTTATACTATTTGTAATTATAACCACATTGTGCCCAAAAAAAACAATTGACCCCAACGTGTGATGTATAATAATAGTTCACCTTTGCCCCCTTTTTTTTCTTGCCCTAACATCATCAGTGTATGGTTTCTTGCAAGCAAATTTTCATCATATTTTTTTTTTTTTCAAATGTTTAAATATTGATTTTCTTTCCCAAACCCAGCGCAACCCCCTGAATTTAATGAAAAAAATGTCAAACCAGAATCAGAAGCCAAGGGAAAAACCGTAATCCCCCGTTTTAAAAAACGCAAACCGTAAACAAAGTCCGGTTTTAAGCGCATAGGCCCCCTCCCTAGTCAAAACCCTCACACTCGCCCGGGGAAGATTACCCCACCCCCCCCACCTTTACTTTTCCCCTTGACACGGGCGGTCAGGTGAGGCCCCGAACAGGTAGCTTTTAGCCCTTTTGGCCCGTCCGCTGCTGGCGAAGTGTCCCCCGTCACCTGACCTCGTCGTTGCACCCGGTGCTGGTGAAAAACTGGTCCCTTTCCCCCGCGCACCGTATTGGGATTTTTTCCGCGGCGATGGGTGACAATCTTTGCCTTGTCAATTTTATCAGCTGAGTTTCGGGAACCAATTGTTAGAGAGTCTTTAAAAACATCTTCCCCCTCCCAAACAAATTTTCCCCACCGTTGTCTCCTGATGTGGTTCTATCCGTGGTTCCTTTTCTTATGCTCAATCTGAGCCCCTGCCCCTTGTTTTAGGGAAGGTCCCTCACCCGGGGGTCAGGGAAAGTTTCCCCAAGGCGGATCACCCGTTGTGGCCACTCTGGGCAGACCTGCAAGTACCGATTTGACATGGGGTCGGTGGTTCGATGAGGCAGTTAGAGCACATGGGCTCCCGGGAACTTGGGCTGTCCTTGTGGTAGAGGGGCAGTGAAACTCCCACCTTTTTAAAAATGTCCCCTGGAACTAAATGGAAAGGGTTTTTGAAACCAAAAGGGCGCCCGTCAAAAAGGGTTTAGCTTTCCGTCCCTGTCCCCATTTCTCCATTAGGAGAGAAGATCTGAGAACACATCCCGTCTGAAAAGGGGCCCCTCTATTCGTCATTCGTATGAGACTGGAAGATCTGAAATAAACAGTTTTTTAACGGGGAAATTCAACACCATCGCTCCCTCTCAAAATGAATGGATTTTGTCAAAAAGGGACACAGTACATCCATTTTAACAATCCCCCCAATCAAAAATTGAGTTAGCGCCGAGTCAAAGGGGGAGATCCTCCAGAGACTTTGATGCATGACCCATACACGTTTCCCTTTCCCACCCCAAATCTTTCCCCGCCCGACAAACGTTTGATCAGAAAACTTCTTCCTTGAGTTCATTCTTTACAACAAAAGGTAAGTCTTTATGCTTTAAGAAAAAGGTCCCTCGCTGTAAGATGTTGTGAAAAAAAAAAAAGAAAAAAAGGGGGGGGGGGCCGAAAGAGGGGGGGGGGGGGGGGGCCAAAAAAAAAATCCCAAAGGATAGTGAATCGTTGGGCTGGAGTACCCCTTATTAGCACAAACTGCCTGCAAATGGAAAACAAAACACAAACTGTTCAGGGTACCCCCCAAAGTATTTAAAAAAACCAAAATACAAAAATTCACCAAAATAGAAAAAACCCACACCAATCACCATCAAACTTCACATCCCGAAAACTTGGCATCAGCTAGGCAGCCCACATAAAGGCATAGAAGCAAAAGCCAAGGGAAAAATTGCGGCAAAACACAGAGTCGAAAAAAACCCTCCCCTTTGACATCGAGTGAAACCCCTCCCCCCACCGCAACGTTTTTTTCTCTCTTTTCGTTCCCCGGGTTTAACCCCTTGATTCCCGGGCGTTTCGGAATCCCCGGGGTTCCCATTGCCTGTTAACTGTGAATTTAAAGTTTTTTTTTCTGACAAAGCCTTTAACGTGTAATTTGTTGAACATCTTCTTGTGTTGTTGGCCTTAGGGAAGTGTGTCAGATCAAAATAAATTTTGAAAAATTTTTGTTTTCTTTCCAGATAAA
>JAFLJL010001910.1:58792-62705 GCA_018398815.1 Conus ventricosus
AGGGAACAGAGGGAGAGATGAGACCAGATAGGAACTGAAGGAAAGAGATGAAATACGAGATCTTAAGAGGCGTGGTGGTCTTGATTAGTCTTCCTCATCGCACGTGTGTGTGTGTGGGTGGGGGGGGGGGGGGGAGTGGGGGGAGCAGGTGGGGGTGAGAGGAGCAATAACCTAACGTAACATGGACGGGCTTTGTCTTTGTTCATCTCTTATCTTCTTGGCCTCTTTAGGCACACGTGAAGGGTGTGTGTGTGTGTGTGTGTGTGTGTTGGTTGCAGTCGTTTCCCGCTACTACTTCTTCCACTCGTACGTTTACCTTTTATTCTCCTCTTCCCCCACCTCCCTCACACCTCCACGCGGTGTACACTGTGGTCAGAGTTCGGGGTTACAGTAAAGGTCAAGCAGTAATAACAAAAAAAAATGAACAGATGAAAATCGCCCTGGCTCTGTGAAAAAAAAAAAGGAAAAAAAAGAAAAGATAATGTTAAAAAGATTATTTCATCTGGGAATTTGGGGTCAGTAAGTTAGTTCAGTGCCATATTATGCCAGCAAAAACAGCAGAATGATGCATGACTTGTGGACTCTTTGTGTTTCTACGCCATTGGAAGGGCACTAGGACTTTGGGAGTGAAAAGTCTAGCAGACGTCAGGAAAATGAAGGGTCATGCGGATCGCGCTTGCACAGAGAAAGAAACGGACCTGAGACCTGCCTCAGAGTCGGGTGTTGTGTGGGTCAAGGGCTGGACTGTGTGATGAACATGTCTTGGTACTGGATGATCGTCTGATAAAAGCTAGGTGCAGTTTTGAGTGTAATGGAGAATGTACAGTGTTTGGGGACCTAAACTGTCACCGTGGGCTCGGACCTGTAGAGCAATGAAGCCATTAGCTGTCTTCAGCATTATCGTCATATCGCAGAGGTGCCTTGGGCACTGACACCCAAGCCTCAAGAAGAAGTTTCATCTCCGCGAAGAAAAGGGCGAGAGAAGGCGAGTGTGGGGAAAGGAAGAGGACGTGAAGTGGAAGAGAGCGATGAGAAGGAAGGTGGAGGGGGAAGAGGGTGGGTGGGAGAGACAGCATGGGTGGGGAGTGGTGGAGGGGTGGAGGGGCGGGGGGTGAGAGAGAGGATAAGAGATGGGAAATTGGCGAGGAAATGAGATAGAGATCGTGGAAGGCGCTGTGTGTCTTGGTTAGACTAGCTCTTCGTCGTCGCCCAAGTGTATGGGAGGGGGGAGAGGATGCTGGGGACGAACAGCAAACAACACATGACCTGATAGATTGATTTTTTTTCCATCTCTCTTTCTTCTAAGGTTCTTTCAGCGGCACCGCGCAGTGTGTTGTGTGAAATGTGTGTGTGTGTTGTGTGTGTGTACTCCCCCCACCGAGGTTCGAAGATTTTGAAGTGCAAAAAGAAAAAAAAAGAAAAGAGAAAAAGGAGGATTTTTTTGGAGTAACATGAACAAGCAACACAAAATCTATGGTTCAACTCTTAAAGAAAATTATGTTCATTGAACGAAACGGACACACGGCGCTTTTCTACCTTGTTTTTTAGGAGTTTTTCAGGCAAGACAACATTGAACGACATTGGAAAACACACTCCCTGGTACAGTCTCGTATTCCGCGCCTTCCTCCGCTTGTACATTTACCCTTTTCACCCCCCCCCCCCCCCCCCCCCCCCCCCCCCCCCCCCCCCTCCCTCCAACCTCCGTACAGTGTGGACTATAGAGCATCGAAGGTAATAAACCGTCGTCACAGCATCGAAGGTCATAAACCGTCGTCACCAGCATCGAAGGTCATAAACCGTCGTCACCAGCATCGAAGGTAATAAACCGTCGTCACCAGCATCGAAGGTCATAAACCGTCGTTACCAGCATCGAAGGTCATAAACCGTCGTCACCAGCATCGAAGGTCATAAACCGTCGTCACCTGCATCGAAGGTAATAAACCGTCGTCACCAGCATCGAAGTAATAAACCGTCGTCACCACCCTCGTCACCATGGCAATGTTATCTTGAACAGTATACAAGCCAAAAGAGAAGACGTCTTCGTGAAGAAAGGAGCGAGAAGGGGAAAGGAGGGAACGGAAAGGGGTATGAGGGGGGAAGATTGGGAGGAGAAAGTAGATGAAGGGAGGGAGAGGGGGTATAGGTGGGCAAACGGCGGGGGGGGGGGGGGGGGGGGGGGATAAGAGAGGATTGGAGATGGGGGAAAATGAAGCCAGGAAAATGAGGATAGAGATCGTGAAAGGAGCTGAGTGTCTTAATTAGACTACTCGTGGTGAGGAGTGCAGGGCGGGGTGTTGGGGAATGAACATCAAACAAACATGACCTGACCAGCTTTATCTTTTCCATCTCTTTTCTTCATCTGCTGTTTCAGCGCACGCGTGCTATCAGTGTGTGTGTGTGGGGGGGGGGGGGGGGGGGGGGGAGGGAGGGGAGGGGAGGGGGTATGCTTGTGTGTGTGTGTGTGTGTGTGTGTGTGTGTGTGTGTGTGTGTGCCCTGCATGTGTATGTGTGTCTGTATGAGCGTGCCCATGGTGTGTGTGTGTTTGTGTGCACGCGCATGCGTATATGTGCACACTGCCTGAAGTTTGAAGAATTCTATAGAAGAAACCTTTTTTTTTTAAGTAAAGGGGGGGGGGGGGTGCAACCGCTCCTGTTTCTTACTCTTAAACATTTACAACTTTAACCCCTCCCCACTCCCTTTCTCCCTTCCAACCTCGGTGCAGCGTAACCCTGGGGTCTAAAAGACCGTCAACTGTC
The DNA here is from genome assembly GCA_018398815.1 of Conus ventricosus. Classification (NCBI taxonomy): domain Eukaryota; kingdom Metazoa; phylum Mollusca; class Gastropoda; order Neogastropoda; family Conidae; genus Conus; species Conus ventricosus. Next base: position 61,550 of record JAFLJL010001910.1, read on the forward strand.
GCCCCCCCCCCCCCACTAGCCTCCCTCCCCATCATCATTACCACATGGTTGCCTTAAACATTTAACCAGGCCAGAACAAAAAATGAAGGAACTAACCTCTCTTCGCAGAAAAGGAGTGAGGTAAGAGAGAGGGAGAGGTGGCAAAGGGAGGGAGGGGGTCGTAAGGGAAGAAGGAGAGGAGAGACAGATGAGGGAGAAGGGAGGACAGTGAAGGGGGGGGGGGGGGGAGACAGGTGAGGGAGAAGGGAGGACAGTGAAGGGGGGGGGGAGACAGGTGAGGGATAAGATAGGACAGTGAAGGGGGGGGGGGAGACAGGTGAGGGGTAAGAGAGGACAGTGAAGGGGGGGGGGGGGGACACAGGTGAGGATAATAGAGGAGAGTGAAGGGGGGGGGGGGGAGACAGGTGAGGGGATAAGAGAGGACAGTGAGGGGGGGGGGAACAGGTGGGGGAATAGAGGAGAGTGAGGGGGAGGGGGGGGCAGGTGAGGGGACTAATCGAGGAGAGTGAAGGGGGAGAGACAGGTGAGGGGAGTAGGGAGGGCAGTGAAGGGGGGGAGACAGGTGAGGGATAGGGGGAGGACAGGAGAAGTGGGGGGGGGAGACAGGTGAGGGGGAAGAGAGGACAGTGAAGGGGGGGGGGACAGGTGAGGGGGTAGCAGGGTGGGGTGTGAGGACAGTGAGGGGGGGGAGAGGGGGGGATACAAGTGGAGGGGTAAGAAGGACAGTGAAGGGGGGGGGGGGAGACAGGTGAGGGGATAAGAGAGGACAGTGAAGGGGGGGGGGGAGAGACAGGTGAGGGGATAAGAGAGGACAGTGAAGGGGGGGGGGGGAGACAGGTGAGGGGATAAGAGAGGACAGTGAAGGGGGGGGGGGAGACAGGTGAGGGGATAAGAGAGGACAGTGAAGGGGGGGGGAGACAGGTGAGGGGATAAGAGAGGACAGTGAAGGGGGGGGGGAGACAGGTGAGGGGATAAGAGAGGACAGTGAAGGGGGGGGGGAGACAGGTGAGGGATAAGAGAGGACATGAAGGGGGGGGGGGAGACAGGTGAGGGATAAGAAGCATGAAGGGGGGGGAGAGGTGGGGGATAAGAGACAGTGAAGGGGGGGGGGGAAGGTGAGGGGTTTAAAAAGGGGAAATGAGGGGGGGGGAAAGGG
>JAFLJL010001911.1:0-30396 GCA_018398815.1 Conus ventricosus
TTTTTTCCATTTTTTTTTTTTTTTTCTTTTTTTTTCGGGGGGTTTTTTTTTTTCCCAACTCCCCTTTTTTGGGTTCTGTCTCTTCCCTGTCGTGTGCATAAAATGAACCCTTTTACTAGAGTTGTTGTTTGCAGAGTTTGTTCTCAAATGCCGCGCATGCATGGATCATTTTTCCTATGTGTGTTTTTGATACTTGCATCGTAGACATCAAAGACACGAAGCGACCACCTGTCAATGCCCCCACCGTTCCCCACACACCCGCCCCCCACCCATCAAGTGACAGAGCGATTTCTCCTCCCATCCCCCCCCCTATAAAACATAAAAAAGCGCGGGCGCGTGCACGCCCCAAAAAGCACAACATACACACACGACACCACACACACACACCACACACACACAAACCACACAAACACACCCCCGCACGCGCGGCGTGATGCACACATACAAAATGGCCCACTCGTGCACGCAGCACGTCACCCCAAAAACACACACACGGCGCGGTGCCACGCACCGGCCGCCCCGCACGCACCCACCACGCACGCACGCACGCACGCACGCACGCACGCCCCCAACACACACACACCACCACACACAACACACACCACAGAGGCGCGCACCCCTGACGGAGAGAGAGGAAGAGGGGGGGGGAAAGAGAGAGGGGAGAGGACAGGAAAGACAGAAAAAGGAGAGGAGAGAGAGCGGGAGAGAGGAGGAGATTGATTGATTGATTATTTTTAAAATCCCCAAGGATGAAGTTTTGGCCCAAACCCTAGTCTTACATCTGCCCTTGAAAGCATACTTTTTAGCAATATCATTCATACAGACAAATCAACATAGCAACATGAAAACTAATTCTACAAGATAAGCAAACTTTCAAAAAAAGCATAATGAGAGGGGGGGATGGTGAAAAAAAGGAAATTTACAAGCAAAAAACAAACAAAAATACAGGGGGAGAGGGTCGAGGAGGGTGGAGAAAGAGAGAATGGTAGGTAGGGGAGGAAAAAGGGGGATGGGGGGACAGAGTGGGGTGGGGATGGCGTTTTTTTCGGAGTAGGTTTTATGTGAGCGTTTTATTAAAAGTTGGTTCACAGAAGATTTAGCGAATGGACGTAATCATTGTAATCAAATAATTTAACTACTGGAAAAAAAAGTTTTGAAAAATGTTCCTTGAAGGTTTTAAAGTATTCATGTTTTGTAGATTCGGGGAAGGGGTTTCCAGACATTTTCAGGTGCTAGGTTTTTTGTATAGATCAATGCGTTTTTTGGGAAAAAGGAATTTCGTCGAGCCAAAAAAAGCTGTTCGTCTTGAAAAAATGGATTGATAAACATGGCATGTATCTGTCAAGATTGTAAACATAAATGTGCTTGTTTAAATTTCCCAAATTGCCTCTTCAGAGGAAGTTGTTCAGCGCTTTTGTTTTTCGTCGTTGTTAGGATACAGCTGGATGGATTTAGTTTTGCGCCGTTATGGAGAGAATTCAGCCCTTTTTTGTGGCGTCACACTCCCGTCCCCCCACTGTTGGGGGCGAAAATGATACGTGACATTAGTGTGTTTAAAAGAAAGTTTAAAGCACATTACTGTTGACGTAGGCTTTAATTGAGATAACAGGAAAAAAGGGGGTTTTGAGACTACCTGCTGTGTTTTTAGATGAGTTTCCCTTTTTCAATTCTTTTCTTCGTTAACCCAAAAAACCCCCGAGCTCTTTACCCTCATAGAAGTCCCCCTTCAACTAAAAGTTTTAGGCAAAGGGTCAAATGGTTTTTTTGGGGGGTGCTAAACAATATTTGGTTTTGGGGGGGGGTTGTTTGCCCTTTGAGTTTGAATGCACCAGTTGAAGTCGTTTAGACTTTCCTGGAGAGAAGTTTTATTTCGTAGATCCTTTTTTTGGGAGCGATGGTCATCAGCAAATAAATCGTCGTGCCTTTTATTGATAGGACAATGGTAATCATTAAAATGGGGTCGAATAGAGGGGGCCTAGTACGACCCCCTGTGGGACTCCATGTTGACAAAGTTGAAGTGGAGGTTTTCCCCATTAAGCGCCACCTACTGGTCCATCGTTCAAGTATGTTTGGAAAAAATGAGATTGCGGGGTTTTGGTTCAAGTAGAAGATAGTTTCTTTAGAAGAATGGATGACAAAAAGATCAAACCCCTTTTTGAAGTCAAAAAAGACAACCCCTGTCATTTGTGATTGGTTATTTTTGAAAGCCTGAGTCCCCCATTTCGTGAAAAGCTTGTGGTGGGAAAATGATTAGATGGAACCCATTTTGGAGGGGTAAAATAGTTTTTTTTTTTCCCTGAACTGAGATAGTGTGTGTGTTGTGTCTTTCAAAGGGGTTTGGATAGAACGTGAAGGTATAGGTCTGAAATTTTTGGACCCGCAAATTATTGTTTTTGGGGAAGGGGGGATTACTTTGGCTTTTTTAAACGCCTGAGGGAAAACTTAGTTTCAATGGATGTTATATATGTATGTAAGAGCTCAACGATGTAAGGTTTGGAAGAAATGCGGGTTGTTTCAGGACCCAGGATTTTTTATTTTTTGATTGCGCTATGTGCAACCTACTTCAGTACAGAAAGAAGGGGGAATTTTAAATTTGGGTTTATGGATCCAGTTTTTGTTTGCAAAATGATATTGGGAATTCGGTGTTTTTTCATTTGGTGCTCTTATAGTCTGTGAAGCTTGATAAGGGTATCTGAAAATGCAGAAAGGTATCTGATAATGACAGAAAGGGGTACTAAATTTGCCCGGGGAAAAATTTTGGTGCTTGAATTTTTGTGAATTTGTCGTTGTTGATTTACAATGGGTTTATTCCCCTCCACATTGGCGCTTGGGGATTTTGCACCCTTTTATCATTTGACGAAGTGTCTCGTTTGTTTTTTTCAATTCTTTTTGAAACAAGTTTCTCTGTCTTTGTATTCGCAAAAAATTTGTCCCTTGGTTGGTCACGTAGTACCATTTCTTGCAGCAATTCTTGAGTTAACCACGGGTTCATTGCGGACCCTAACTTTTTTTTGAGTAACGGGCGTTTTTTTTATATGGTGGGGGAATGTTTGGTCCAGAAGGACAGTGATCTCGACTTTGGTAATTATAAGTTAAGTAAAATGGGGAAAGTTCAAGTCATAGATGTATGCTGCTTCATTAAACTTTTTGAAAAGCGGTTTGGATGGGTGTGCCCTTTGGGGGTGGGGTTTTGGGACCCTTTAAAGGCCCACGTCAGAAGATGGACAGTGATCACTAATCCCGAATTTTACCCTGAAGCATCTGGTTTTGCGGTTTGTTGTTAGTGTATCTGATCAAAAAAGTGTCGCAGTTGTTTTATTTCCCCCGTTGGGGTTTGTCTAACGGGAGTGCATGAAGTGATGTGCTTGTCCACTGGTTGTTTTTTTAACATATCATTTTTAAAGTCCCAACAGTGATATTTAATTGCTGTGCCGATCCAACCCCATCTTTTGTAAAAAAGTTGTGTACCTTCGTAGGGAAGATGGGTTGTCTATATAAATGTCCGTTATAATGGGGGTGTTTGGAGTTTTTTTTTTTAAATTTTCCAGATACATCGACGTATTGTTTAAATTTTTGTTCTGCGTCGGGTAATTTTGGAATTTGATTGAGAATGTAACGCAAGGCCAGTTGTTGGGGTTGATCACGGTCGGTCTTTCTTTTTGTATTAGGAATGCTAATAGGTTATCTGTTATGCGAGAGTCTAAACCTTGTTTCACTTATCCCAAATATTTGTATGGATCGGGGGGGATTTTTTTAAAGTGATGAGATTTCAGGACCTTTTTTAATAAATGATGACTTTGGATGTCCAATTTGAAGTCCTGGGACGTGGGATTTGAGAAGGAATGGGTAGTAAGGGAAACCCGGGCACAAATCGACGGGGAAGCAGTTTTCAAAAAAAAAAGACACAGAGGAAAAATTTGGGGTTAAAAACAACAAAAACGGTGTTCACGCTGAAGTCAGCAGGAGTTTTTTTCCCCCCCGCTCTGACCAGAAGATTGTTCAATGAATTCTATGTTTACGTTGTTACTTGAAGTTGTTTTTTTTCTTTGGGGGTTTTGTTCTTCCTTTCAAAGAATTCAGCCTTTTTGTGGGTGTGTATTTTTATTCCACCACACTTTTTTTCCCCATTCACTCTTTTTTTTTCTTTTTTTTTTTTTTTTTTTTTTCTTCTTCCCCCCCCCTCGTTGTGATTTGACTTTTGTTGACATCCGGTGTTTTGTGCAAGATGTCGTTTTTGGAGAGCGAAAGGGGGGTTCTTTGCCTGTTTTCGAATTTAAAAAATGAGCTGCCAGTTTGATAAAAAAAATCTTTTTCAAAAGCACGAAAATTTTTGCCGCTCGGAAAAGTCTGCGGTCACAAAAGTAGGACGGAGCTCAACGAAAAAGGCTCCCTTTTGGGGGGTTTATCCCCGTAAAAAAACCCCTCAGAAGAAATGTTTTCGAGGGGTTTTCTTTCGTGGCATTACATCAACGTGAAAGCCAGAACCCCCTTTTTTCTCAGAGACCCGATCAGCGGCACATCGGTGGAGAGAGGACAGCCGCCAGCCTAAACTCGTCATTGGGAACGTCGTTTTTTTTCTTGACGACGACTGCTGCGTCCGTTAAACAGTAGGGGTCTCGGGCCCCTCAAAACTCATCCCAGAAAAAGACAGAACGAGAGAGGAAAATTGACTCATGGAAAAAAGGGAGACGTTCCTCTACGTAGGAGTTCCGATCGAGCCCCCCCAAAAATATGCAGATTGGCCCGTCGAGCCAGTCGTACAAAAAGAGCAAAGCTTGCAGACGCAAACAGGATGCAGAATGCCGCAACTGTCTCTCCAAAGGGGCCCCGCCTAGAGACTGCAAAAAAACCCCAATTAAATGCGGAGTGCTTCAACGACGGACTAAGGTGGGTCCCGTGTTGTGGCAGCATGCCGAAATACAACCAACCCCACGACAACGACAATGCACAGCACACGTGAAAAAAGGAAAACAGTGTCATGACCCAAAAACCCAGTGGACGACAGTAAAAGGCAAAAAACCCAAACAAAACGACGTTCCTTTGGCCGCAGCAGATCAAGGGAAAAAAGCAAAAACAGACTACCTAAAAAACTTTAAAAGGAACGGGTCCGGATCGGTTAAAAACGACCCCAGCCAAGGGTTTTCCCCTTTTGGGCCAGACAGACAAAAGACCGAAACTAGCGCCACGGGGCTGTGAAATGCGCGATGACACCGTTATTTTATGAAAGAATGACCCCTAGGCTGCCCCCCCCCCCCCCCCCCCCCCCCCCCCCCCCCCCCCCCCCCCCCCCCCCCCCCCCCCCCCCCCCCCCCCCCCCCCCCCCCCCCCCCCCCCCCCCTCATTGCCCCTTCGTTTGACGGACCTAGCAGTCAAGGACTAAGAGCTCTGAAATGTGTTCAAATGCCGGAACATATTTTTGTTTTATGATGGACGCTTTGAAAGTATTGTCATCAACGCCCGGGGCTAAGAAAAACATGAAAGAAAGGCGTGTTCAACTATTTTAAAGGACGAAAATGTGATATCATATGTATCCAACCAGAGTCACACATTACAAAAAAAGACATTGTATTTGGGGGAAAAACATGGGGGGGAAAAAAACACTAATGAAGGAACAAAGCACGTGAGGGGAAAATCCTTTTAGTCTCCCAAACATTTTTCCGGCGAATAAGATAGAAAACAAATTTCGATGAATTTGATAGCTTCAGTAAAAAAACCCAAAAACCAACGTCTATCATAAAAAATTTTCGCACCGAACGATAAGCTGATAAAGTGCGTTTTCACAGAACTAAGAATATATACGTCAGTACTCGGATAACAAACTTCTGGTAATTTGGGTTATTCAACTGCACAGAGAAGCGAATCGATGTTAAAACAGGTCACCCACAGACATAGAAAAAGATGATGCTCAAGAGGACAATCTTTGAAGCCGCAGACAAGAGTTAGGTCCCCTGCTTGTGACCCCCTTTGGGACAGTTCTGCCATAAGTTTGTTGTGACTGTGCCTCAGAACTCGGAAGAGAAAACGGCCTACGGGCCCTGGACCGGATTTTGCACGCGCGGGGTGTGTGTGTGTGTGTGTGGTGTGTGTGGGGTGTGTGTGTGAAAAGAATTCGACGTATTTTCTACAGCTGATTTCACAAAAAGTCTATTTTTTTTCGACAGAACCCAAGGCTTGTGTGTGTGTGTGTGTGTGTGGGGGTGTGTGTGTGTGTTGTGTGTGTGTGTGTTTGGGGGGTTTGTGTGCGCGCGCGCGCGCCCGGTGTGTGTTGTGTTGTGTGTGAAAAAAATTGAATTTTGCTACAGCCAGTTTCCAAAAAGAACTCTTATTTTCGCGAAAACCAAGGGGATTGTGTGTGTGTGTGTGTGTTGGGGGGTGTGTGTGTGTGTGGTGTGTGTGTGTGTGTGGTGTGTGTGTGCGCGCTGTGTTTTTGTGGGTGAGTGTGTGGTGGGGTTTTAAAAGTTCGTAATATTTGCTGCAGCTGAGTTTACAAAAAGATTCTTTTTTTCGACAGAACCCATGCATTGTGTGTGCGTGCGTGTGTGTGTGGTGTGTGTGTGTGTGTGTGTGTGGTTGTGTGTGTGTGTGTGTGTGTTGTGTCATGCGTGTTGTGGTGTGTTGTGTGTGGTTTTTGGGTGTGTGGGTGTTGTTGTGTGTGAAAGCATGCGTGTGTGTGGTGTGTGTGTGTTGTGTGTGTGTGGTGTTGTGTGTGTTGTGTGTGTGCCGCAAGTGATGACATGTGAGTGCCATGTGTGTGTTTTTGTTGTTGTTTTCAGTTTAAAAGTCCTTCCATAGAATTTTATTAGAATATATGTGTAGAGTGAGCTTGGTGTTTTAAAAAGGAAAGAATGATTTTTTTTTGGGAGTGTAATTTTAAAGTAGACGTAAGCAGAATCATAACCTCACCCCACCCCATTCATGAACGTTTAACTTAAATAAAATTTTAATGTTTGTGTTTGTCGAAGTGTCTGGGGGTTTTGTTTGTCCTGCCGCCCCTCAGTTGCCTGTTTACCGGTTAAATCTTGAAAAAGTTTCGCGGAAATAGATACCCTCCCCCCCTCTTCTCCCCTCTTCTCTCTCTCTTCTCCCTCTCTCTGTGTGTTGTGCTTGCGTTCATGTGTAGGGGATTATGAATATTCAGAAAAGATTCACGGGAAGAGTCAAAGGCTTTGGAGTTCATTGGTGCTTGAAAGTATCAGTTTTAAAATTGTTTTCGGTTTTGACCCCCTGTCTGCCACATTTTTTGCTTTTGCCAGATGGTGGAAGATTGTTTTTGTGTGCTGTTTTTGAAATTGTTTTGTGAGCTTGGAAGATTGTTTTCCCCATGGGGTTCCAAGTCGGGTCGCCAGGGTGAAAAAACCTTTGTTGTAAAGTGTGAAAAAACTGTTTTTTGAAAATTTATGAGGGAAATTTCCCTGGCCCCTTGGGGGCGGGGTTTTGTTTCGGGCTGCAGAAATCTTCCTGATGTTGTGTCAGTTTCGCCAGACGCAAAAACGTCAGGGAAGGCTTAAAATGCCCCCTTTATCTTTTCGTTGGAAAGGTGGGTTGACGTTCCCCGGACCGGCTCCGAAAAACCCTTTGGCTGGGAAAATCTGTCGTTTTTACCATCCTGCACAAATCCGCGGGTCGAACACGAAACTGTCCCCTGGGCATGTGGTTTTTGTGTGTTTGCTGAATCTCTGACTTGAGAGTTCATGTATCAGGGCCCTGAATAGTCGATGTTTTTCCTGGCGAGGGTGCGTGGGAAACTGTAACCCCTTGCCGTCATTTACCTGCCAAGGTTGTGTTTCCCGTTTTCGGTAGAGTCCAGTTGTTGCAATTTCCCATGGTTTTGCTGGGGGTGCTTAAGAGGCGTTTTGGGGCCCGGAAAACTGCTGGTGTTGGGTTGTTTTTGGCTCCCCGAAGCTCGAATTGAGCAAAAAGAAGAGTAAAGGGGTTTCCTGATCTCTTATAGGTGAGCGATATTCAAGGGCATTAACCCCCAAAAGTTTAAACGACCTCTGATTTTTAATGCATGCCAAAACCCGAAAAAGCGTCTTTCGTCTGGACTGAAAAAGCGGTGCCGTCTGATTTTGAAGGCCAGATATTATTCTTCTCCCCTTGTCAGGAACGGTCCCCACTGGTAACTTTTTAGCCTCAAGGTCCCTTTAAACCCTTTTGCGAGTGGGTGCCTTGATTTGGGGGAATTGTCAAACAGTTTGTAAAAATTCGTATGAACTTGACTGCCCCTCAGATGCCGGAAAAGGCCTGGTCTTTTCAGGGGTTTGTTTTTGAAAACCTTTTGTTGCAAAAATTTGTTGGGGGGTTTGAAGCCCCAGTGATTTCTTTTGTTTTGGTATTTTTCCTTTTTCCCAGTTTTTTCCCAGGTAAAGGCCCCTTGTTTTGTTCCCCCCCCCCCCCCCCCTTTATTCGTTGCCTTTTGACCCCAGCGGATCTTTCCCGTCTTTTTTGGCAAGTACTTTTTATGTCTCCCAAGGGTTTTCCCGGCCAGCTTCAGCATTGGGGAAAGGTCCAAAAATGACATAACACGTTTTGGGTGGGATCACATGGGTTTTAAAAAAGGGTGGATCCAAAGTTTTCCAGTTTAAGGCAAGCCCTAGGGGCTGCAGCATGGAAAAAAGGCAAGAAGGTCCCTCAATGTGAGAGTTACAAATTTTGACACCGGTCGTAGGGGCGTTCAATGCATGACGGGAATTAAAATTGGCCCTTTATCCCCTGTTAAGCCGGTTTTTATCAGGAAAAAAATTTTCCCCGGGGGTTTTTAACTGTCATTCAAGGCAAACCCCCATTATGACAAGCGCATCTTTTCCAAGGGCGCCGAAGGGTTTATCAAAGTCGTCGTTTTCCCAACAGCTACATACCATGGAATTTTTTGCCATCCCCCGGGAAAGTGTTTTCTGATCGACATCTCATCCAACATAAGGGCAAAAAATTTACCCTTTCCCGCCTTGCTCTCTGCCCCGTCCATCTGGCTTTAGTGCTGAAAGGGAAAGCAAGTGCGTGAAAAACCCGGGGGGAGCCCGGAAAATTTTTGAAAAAAAACTGTACCAAAGTCCCTATCACTGGGTGGGTTTTGGGAGCGCCAGTTTGAAATTTTTAGGGACGAAGTTGTTAAAGCTTTTGTTGAATAAAATGAAGCGTTTTTGGCAAAGGGGTTTTTGCTATCAGGGTATGTTTGGGATTTTTTTCCCGGGGTTTTTTCATTCAAAGCCCTTTCCAAAAAAAATGTCTTGGGCCCCAAAAAAAATCTTTCCAAAGTTTCCCCACAGGGCCCCTTTAAAAAAGACCCCGCTCCCTTTTAAAAGTTGCATTATTTTCATGGATTGTCGTTATCTTTTTTGGAGGCGACGTACTTTTTGTTTACTGTTTTTTAGTTTTTTCTGAAGGTAGAGTTTCCCGTCAATGACTCTTTAAAACGCCTTTCAGCTTCCGGGGAGATGGGCGTAGACAACCAAAAGATATTTTGTTTGGGTTTTAGCTGTCGACAATCCCAAAAAGGTTTTCCCCCGGGAAGGGCCCGCTTTTCAAAAGGGGCTGTTGGGCAAGCTTCCTTCCTCAAAAAAGATTCCCTGGGCTTTGGGGGTTACTGTCCCTTTGGGTTTGGAGGTTTCCCGGTTGGCTTTGAATCCTAACAAAAAAAGGGCAGAGTTTCCCTTTTCATGACTTATACTCAATTTCCTTTTTGTTCAATTTTCTCTTCTCTCTTCTCTCTCTCTCTCTTCTCTCTCTCTCCTCTCTCCACACCACACACACACAAACACACACACAAACCAAAACAACACAAACACGCACACACACTTCCCCCGTGGCGCGCGCGCCCCGCACGCACACACGCATGCACACAAAAAAGGGGAGAGAAAAGGTTTCTTGAGGGGTAGTGAAGGAGAGAGAGAGAAAAAAAAAAAAAAAAAAGAGAGGGGGAGATAGAGAGAAAAGAGGGGGGGGGGGAGAGAGAGGGGGAGGGGGAGATGAGAGAGAGAGAGAAAAAGAGAAAGAAAGAAAGAGAGAGGGGGGGGAGAGGGGAGAGAGATAAAAAGAAGAAAGAGCGAGAGAGAGAGAGAGAGAGGAGAGAGAGAGAGATGAGAGAGAGAGAGAAGAAAGAGAGAGAGGGGGAGGAGAGGAGAGAGAGAGATAAAGAAGGCTTTATTCAGTTAAAAGAAATATGCTAGGGTTTTATTAAGTAATAGGAAAACAACAAACAAATTAACTGCAAATAGCATTTAGGTAATCTTAAAAACAAAAAGGCTTCCCTGACCAAGCTTTTGTGTTTCTCTGCAAATCTAGTACTGTTGTTCAGTTTTGAAGGGTCGGGGTGGAAAGGGTAGTGGAGAACTGGATGGGAAAAAAACGTCTACAGCATCCATAGGCCAGTATCCCATGCTCCTTTTAGCCTATTTGAACTGGGGGGTATTTTATAAAATAAATATAAAAAATGCAACAGGACTGAATTTTAACACCCCATCCTCCCTACCAGCTCCCCCCCCCCCCAAAAAAAAAAAAAAATTAATTAAAAAAATGAACGGTTGTACATCTACCTACTCCAGTATTTTTGCTGAAGGAAGTCTAATCAAAACGTTTTTCTTTACCTTCTGCAATGCTTGGGGAAATCAAAAATTGTTGGCACTGCATCGGGTAAAAGCCTCCTCCGCTCCCCTTTGTAAAATAGGTGTTCTCAAAATGTGCTGAGCACAGGATAGCGCTCTTTGAAGGGGTGTGTACTTGTCTCTCCTCATGTTCTGGAGCCATTTCTGCAGAAGTTCTGGCTGCTTCAGGGGGAATCTGAAAATTGTTAGGCGAAGAATGAGGTTCAAGATACAAGTGCAAGAAAAATATTCTTGTAATCACCATTCATCTCATCAGTTTGATTGAATATTAAGTTGTGAATAAGCAAATGTACAGTGCCAGAGAAAAACACACACACACACACACACACCACACACACACCACACACACACCACGCATATTGAAAGGATGCGAGCATTGCTAGATGTGTCTACGAATTCTTGGAAGCTATTTCGTCTACGAATTCTGGGAAGCTATTTCACATCTACTTTCTGTTTTGCTTTGGCTCGTGACCGCCCGATATTGAATTGATACACATAAAAAGGTGAGTTGAAAACAATGGATAACTAATAAGTGAAGAAACAACCTTTGCACTCACTTATGAAAACTGATTCCACTGTCTCTGTCCTCCTTCTTGCACTTTCGGAGCAATTTATCGCCGCACAGCAAGGCATGTTCTCTTCCTCTCGTTGGCCGCAGCAAACTGACGGGGAAACTAAGCAGGGGGGCATAACTGCGTACAGTGGCTTCAGCTCTCCCTACAGCGAGAGTTAGGAGTGCCGCAATCCCTTTGTTTTAACATCCGTGGGTCACCCACATTCAAAAAATGAGGTAGACAGTCTTAACAAACTGATAACGAGTTCCAACCTAACTGATGTTTGGAGGATCCTTCACGGTACGGAAAAAGAATACACATGGTGCAAACAGCATCCCTTCATTGCACAAAGGAATGTTTTAATTTGCTTCGAAAACCCAAGAACTATTCCCTTTTTTGCTTCGCCGTGTGAGGTAACCAGGGTTTCCAAAAACACTGACCATAAAGCCTTTTTTAAAACTAAAAAAAAATAATAACCAGTTTCATAAAGGGCCCCGGGTTTTTACGGCGTTTTAAAACAATTCCTATTTACAAGACAGGGTTTTTTTTAAACAGCGAATAAACCCGAAATCTAATAAAATCTTTTTGTAGAAATTAACCAGCAAACAAAAAATTTAACCCCACAGAAATAGGGAACCCTTGAAAAATTTTTAAAATAAGGGGATTTTTGTACAGAGAAATGGTAAGTATAAAGCTTAGGGTAAAGAAAAATGAAACACGGGAACTACAGTGTCGCTTTAAAAAAACTGGAAGAACATATAGTTAGCGACCCAAAACTAATCTTTAAACCAACGGGAAATGTTTGGACGAAGCAGCAGTTAAAAATTTTGGGCTCTTAAAGAAAGCTGGGGGTGCCCAGGTTAGACCCGGGGTAAAATGGATAGAAAAAAGGGAAAAAAACAAAATATTTTGAAAAACCTAAAAAAAGAAAGGGGTAAAAAAAAGGGTAATCAAAAGGGTTACAAAGAGAAGACGGTAAAGGGTTTAAAACCCGGGCCCCCAAATAAAGAAAATTGGGAAAAACCCAAACTCATTATTAAAAACTTTTTTTAAAATAACCAGAGAAACGGATACAGAAAATATACGGGAAACTATGAATAATTTTCATAGCAGGGGGTACAACCCCCTTTACGCTAGATGAAGGAAGCACCTTTTGTAAAGGGAAAAAATTTATCTACAGAAGAAGTAAGTTGTGCTCTGAAACCCAATGAAGAAGGGCTCATCTCCAGGTTTTTAACCCCCTTTTAACTGTAGAATTCATGAAATTCTTCGGGGGCAAAAAAAAAAACTCTGTTAACGTCCTGTTTAAAAACGAGTCTTTTGAAAAAGGAAAAATTGTCATACAAAAACAGAAAAAAGGGGTTAAAAAATTCCCTGTTCCCATAAAGGGAAAGAGCTAGCGCGTGAACAGTTGAGTAACTGGAGCCCAAATTACACTCACGAACCCTGTTATAAGACACAAAGAAAAGGGTCTTGGAGGAAGATTAAAAAAATTTAAAATAAAAATTTTAAATTAATGAAGACCAAGTTGGATATCTTAAAGGCGAGTAAAATAAACCTTTTTAATTTAAAACAATCGACGATGTCATTGTTTACGTAAACAACACAAAAAAAACTGGTATCTTTTTAAGCCTAGACTACTAAAAAAGCCTTTGATTCAATATCAGGGACTTTCATGTTTAAAAAGCGTTCCATACCTTTGGTTTTTGGCGAACATTTATTAAATGGATAGCAATTCTTACAAACAATACTTTTTGTAGTGTTTTTTCTGGAGGGGGGATTTTCCCAACCATTCCCAAAACCTGCGGAATCAGGGAAAAGGGTGTTTTTTTTCGCCCCTCGCTTTTTTTACTGCAGTTGAATTTTTTGTGGGTAAAATTAAGGAAAAAATACATAAACGGAATAAGGGTTTTCCTTTAAATGTAATCAGAATGGGCCCCCCAAATTTAAAACAACGAAAATAAAACAATTTGCCGACGATCCCACACCTTTTTCTTCAAAAAAAAGAAGACAATTTTAAACGCCTCTTCGATTGCACAGAAAAACCCCAAAATTTCAGGGCTTTTGTTGAATCACACGAAAACCAAAACCTTGCGGAGGATTCACAAAAGACGAAGAAAACATAACCCCTTTTAACTTTCAGACAAAATCAAAATTCTTGGGCTATTTTTTAAAAACAATAAAAAAGGGCCCCTTTTATTTAAAAGAACTGGAAAAAAAAGATTTTGGGTAAAAAAGCATAGTCTTATAAAAAAAATGGAGCCGGGGGAGATCTTTGTATACTGGAAAAAATAGTCCCCAAAATAAAGATTTTCTTAGTAAGCCAGTTTAAAAATTCGTAATGCAAAACAATTTTGGGTTTACCCGAAAATAACCACTGGGGGGGGGGAAAAAACCGGGCTCTGTATAAATTCATTGGCAAAGGGAATTTCTCAAATACCAAAAGCATTCCCAAAAAATCAAAGAAAAGTGATGGAAAACAGCTTGACACGGTTTGGGCCTTTAAAAAAAAAAAACATATGTCAACTACAAACGTGTTTTTTTTTCTTCAGTGGAAGGGGAAAAAATAAAATGCAGGGGGTGAAAGACAACTGGAGTCTTAAATTTCCCCGGGTTTTTTACCACCAGATAGCAAGCGGGGAACCTAATATATGAAATAAACTGTAACCCCATGGAAATGCAGAGAGCTCTTGGAAAAAACAAAAGCGAAATTTTGGAAAAAATTCTTTGCCTTTCTTGGAGAACAAAACGCTAAAAACAATGGGAAAAAGTAAATAAAAAAAACTTTAAAACTCAACTAATAAAGGAATAACAGGGTTTAAAACAATAAAAGAATCATTCTGTCTTTTTTTTTGTTTGGAAAAAAAAGTGGAATAAGGGGGAATAAAAGATTTTATGAACCTGAACCAAACTAAAACTTTAAACATAGGGAAAAAATTTCAACAACAAATAGACCAAAAATTCCCGCCATCTATTTTCGAACTAAACGCGGTAATTAACGCTCTCCCAAAGCAATTGGGAAAAAATGGATTTTTCAAAGAAACGGGGAAAGTTAATTCCCAATTTCACAGAACAAATCGAATATAAAAATTTTTGTACCAAACCAAAAAAAATTCTACAATTTTTTAAAGGGAATAAAATTTAAAGGAAGGGCAATATAAAGCCCCCCGTGCTAATGGGTTTTTTTGGGAAAGAAAACTGAACATTGGGAAATGGGTAAAAAAGGGGTGGGGCCCCTTCCCTCACGTTGCAACCAAAAGGGAAATTCATTTAAAGGAAATACAATGGAAAATAATGCACAATAAAAAAAACCCCACAAATATACTACAAAACAAAATGAAGCTAGTGGATGAAAACAAAATGCCCCACCTGTAGGGTTTAAAATTTATTAAACGAAAATTTTTTTTTACGATGCCCGCCCGTTTTTTATTTTTTGGCAAAAAGGGTCGAAAATTACCTCAAGGGCCCCGTTTTTGGGAAAGCAGATTTAAAAAAGTCCCTTACGGGGACGTCCTGCTGGGGGTTTTGATAATCATCCTTAAGCAGAGACGCCTTTAAAATAAAAAACAACATAATCTTGATCGGTAAAATGAGTGTCAGTATAGCAAAGAAAACAAAATCTCTCTCTCCCATATACTTAATATTTGAATGCCAAATGAAATATCGTTCCTCGTGATCCGACAACTTGCCCCAAGTAGCTTCATGTTCTTTGTCTGTCTGTCTGTCTGTTCCTCTCTCTTTTCGCTGTCTGTCTGTCTGTCTGTCTGTCTCTCTCTCTCTCTCTCTCTCTCTCTCTCTCTCTCTCTCTCTCCTCCTCTCTCTCTCTCTCTCTCTCTCCTCTCTCTCTCTCCTCTCTGGGTTGCTCAGTCGAAAACCCTTTAAGTGCCGATCACATGCGTAGGCGCATACACACACAACACAAAAAATTTTAATACCATTGGTATTGCTATTTTATTTTTTATGATAGCCACTTATTTTCGTTTAAAGAATTAATTGTAACAAAGCGACCATAAAACACAAGTCCCTGTATAACCAAGCTTTGTATCCCAAATACTAAAACTCATCACAGAAGTGAGGAGAGGGGTGTGGGGTGGGGTGGAGATGTGGGCTTGGAGAGGGGGGAAAACTGGAGATTTGGGGAGGGGAGGGGAGGGGGGGATCGACGGTGGGGGAGGGGGGGAAGTGGGGGAAAAAAAGAAAAAAAAAGGGGGGGGGGGGGGAGAATTTGTCACGCTTCTTGGCTTTCCTCATGCCTTCCTTGTGGACCCTTTCGTTTCGCTACAAGGCTGGCCTTATTGGGGACTAGCCCAAATGGTGGGACGATTTGTAAAAAATTCTACGTACAACTCTATGATGCCGCCTCTGTCTGTCTGTCTGTCTGTCTGTCCCTCTCTCTCTCTCTCTCTCTTCCTCTTCTCTCTCTCTCTCTCTCTCTCTCTCTCTCTCTCAATTTTTTTCTTGGAGGGGGGGGGGGGGGATTTGAAAGAAAAGAAATTAATTAAGTATTAAGTTTTTTGTTTCACTTATGTTGTTCTCTTTGTATATGCAGCACATTTTCGTGTGAGAGTGCCAGTAACCACACATTAGAACATTAACAAACCCAGCATTTTGTATCAAACGCCAAAACACAAAAAAAAACGGCAAGACTATGTCCATTTATAAGAGATCATACAGACTACGCAATGGTGTGTAAGGGACTGGTTGGAGAAGAAGAAAAAAAAAAAGAAGGAAAAAAAAAAGCTAGTACTGGAAATTTTCTCTTTTTTTTTTTCTTTTTCTGTTTTTTTTTTTTTGGCAGATGAAGAGGACAGTGTGACGCACCAAAAAAATGAAGAGGTGGATTTCGGCCTTAGGAAAAAAAAAATCACCGCCTTAGGTGCTCCATTGATCCGATAACTGATCCCCACAAAAAACAAACAACAACAACAACAACAACAACAACAACAAATACAGGTGAGAAAAAGTAACGTTTGGGGATAACGCACAATTAATGACAAGCGCACACAAAGAATTTAAAGGTTAACTACTATGCCTAAAACAGATAACAGAATGTATCTTTAGAAAATTCAATTAGTCAGTAAAGCAACAAAAACAAAAAGAGCAATGGTTGAAGCACAATGTCGAACAAATGAAAGAAAGAAAACAAAGTATCGGGGCTTAAAGCAATGAATGACGATAACACACACAACACACACACACAAAAAATAAAATTAAAATTAAAAAAAAAGTTTACAGTGGTGCAAATAAAGGGGATGCGATGAGTGCTATGAGCACAATCCACTTTAGAGCAGGTTTAAAGATTTGTAGCTGAAAGAAAAGGCAAAAAAAAGCACACAAAAAAGACAAACACAAAACAAAACATTAAACAAACGAACAAACAACAACAAACAACAACAACACAAAAAACAACAACAACAACCCAAAAAGAAAAAGAGAAAAAAAAAGGTTTTTTTTTTTTTATATCTGTGATTCACGAACAGTTTTTGGCGGGTGAGAAAGTAGTCCTGGTCCCAATGTCAGGAGGTGGCCCAAAGTTTCTTCCCCAGTCCACAAAACGAGAGCACCTGCACGAGCCGCCTACCTCACTTCAAAGTTTGTAATGTCAGCCTAAATTTGGACAATCTCTTCACACGTGGTAGATCGGAAGTGTTAGCACAATAAACACAATCGATGTTCTGAGCACAAACAAAAGCAGAAATAAGTGAGTGTTCACACATCCTTAGTGCCCATGAGTAGACCATATGATATGCATGTTCTGGGGAAAAAAAACAAAAAAACAACAATAACAACAACTAACAAATTTAACAAACGAAAACCAAAAAGAAAAGAAGGTGAAGGGATGGGGGGTGGGGGGGGGGGGGGTTGGAGTGGTGAGGGTATGGGTGTTAAACTTGTAGAAGTGTATTAACATGTGGAGCTTGCATATTAAATTTGCGCTCTCATGAATGCGCGTCGGCGCTTGTATTCACGCGCGCGGGGCCACACACACACACACTATTCCCCAACACACACACCCCACACACACACACACACACACACACACCACACACACACACACACCCCACACAACACACACACACACACACGCACACACGCGCACACGCACGCTCGCATTAAACACAACACACACACACACCACACACCCCACACACAAACACACACCCCACACAACCCCACCCCGCACGCACGCACGCACGCGCGCACGCACTCTCGCATTCACACACACAGACACACACACGCACGCACGCCCCACAACACCACACAACACCACACACACACACCACACACACACCCCAACAACAACAAAAACACAAAAACACACACACACCACACACACACACACCACACACACACACACACCACACACTGTGGATTGTCTCACACTTGAGTCTCGAGAACACCACACATTGTAGGGCGGAGGCAGAATATGGGAAGTTAAAAAGGGTCGGGTCGCCAGAGGGGGAAAGAAAAGGTGGATGTCGGGTCGCCGGAGATGCGGGATGGGTAGCTGGACGCCGGGTTGTCAAGGATGAGACAGGGGTAGTGGATGTGGGGTCGCCAGGGGTGGGGGGATGGGAAACAGACCCACCTGTTGATCCAGGCATTATGGGTGGCTGCAGAACCGGGGGCAGGAGGGCGGTTCTGAGGGCTGCTGTGGTGATGAACACCAAGTGAGACCAGTGTCTCTTTGGTTTTCATATCGTAGCTGGGGGCCCGGGGGGTGCGAGGACTGCATCCAGCCCCGCCACATGGTCTTCTAATGGGGTCCTCAGAAAGAGGTTGTCTGCAGTATTTTGGGTCGGCGTATTTGAGGCTGTACGCCAACCTGTCTGTGCCTTTGGGGCTGGGGGGGAGGGGATCGGTGTACTTTGGTCCTTGCGTGGAGCTCCGCTTTTGGTGATGAAAATGGAGGTGTGGTGGGGCATGTACAATGTTTTCCTGGCACACACTGTAGTGAGGGTCAAGTTGGAGAGGTGAACGGTCTTTTTGAGAGGGTGCTGCCCCTTTGGGGGGGATGATGGGGGAGCCAATAGTCTAGCCTGAGGGAAAACATGTTTGATGTTTTTGATCAGCTTGCCCATGTTTTTTTCCGTGATTGTGTATGTTTTGCACGTGTGTTTCCAATGTGTACTATGATTTGTTTGTGTGTTGTTGTTGCGTGGAATGTGTTTAACCCAATGAATAAGATCATCGACAGTGAGACCTGGAACACTGATGTTTGGCTTTTTACCTTTGTAAAATAGGAGGCTTGGGGAAATGTTACGTATGGCTGAGTCTTTTAAAATGACATTTGAGTATCAGTGTCAACCGTAGTTGTGCAAGAAGCTGACGAGTGAAAATGTGTTGTTGCTGCTAGTCTGACCCTGACTGTTTTGAGTTGCATCATTCCCCACTATCTTTGACTGTGTGTTTTTTTGTTCCTGTGGAGGTGGTTTCTGTTGTGGCTGTTTTCCAGCCCACTGTGTCAGTGGTCTGAGTAGTAGTGTCTTTATCTGAGATGATATTGCTGGTTTGTTTGGATGTGGGGGACATTTGTAGTGGTAGACTGTGTCTGCACTGTGGCTTGATCGAGTGTGTGTTTTGTTTCTGAGTCTTTCCCCGAACCTCATGCTCCCCATTTTCATTAACGTAGGCAGATGGAGAACTTTTGGAGGTGGGGAAGGCGGACAGAGCAGAATCAGTATGGCTGCCAGATGGTGTGGTTTGGTTTTGGGTTGGGTGAGGTATAAACTGAGTTTGTTTGAGGTGTTTGAGTTCAGATTTCAGGTGGTTGTTTTCTGCTTCTAATCGGCGAATAATTGTGTGTGAGAGTGCAAGGTTTTGAACCTTTGAAAATATTTTGACCAGAGTGTTGACCTTTTGTTTGAGGTTGTGTACTGCTGGGTTACATTTGTAGGCGTAGGAATGGCGTGGTGGTTTTGCTTGATTTTTGAGGACGCAAGCTGCGTCCCGCTTTGTTTTGTTGTATGAGAGGGTGGACGTGGTGTTTTCACATCGGAGTGGGCAGGTGGTTGGTTTTTTTTTCGTTGGGTGTTTGCATGTCATTGTTTTGATGAGAAGAGCTTCGTTTCTGCTTTGTTGAAATAGTGGAGAAATTTGTGGTGAGTGCTGGGGTGAACTGTGTGTGCGGGTTTCCCTCGGGCGCTTTGGCGGGACCGTAGGGGCAGGCTTTGGCGAGGATGTGGTTGGACGGAGTGGTTTTCAGAGCTGGCTGGAGGAATGGGGGTTGGGGCTGGTCAGCAAATGCAATCTGGGGAGAATGAGGAGGTCCATGGGAGGGGGGATGTCCTGTGCAGAGAGGGCACCAGAAGGGAGCGTCTTCAGGGAGGGAAGGGGAAGGTCAAAAGGGTTTTGTCGCAACCAGCCTTGTTGAGGTTGGGATGGGAATCTTGGCGGGTCAATGAAAGATTGTTCGAATCACCCGGATTAGTGATTCGAACTCATACCGCAGCCATTTCTTGCACAGGTTTCCCTGTACAAGAAAAAGTACCTGTCGTGTAAAAGACAGTGATGGTGATGAGTTTTAGGGTGGTACAGTTGAATTGCACCTTGGTCCGGTACAAGTCATCACTGGGGAGGCTGGTGGGGATAGAGGAAAAATCGGGATTGTCGCTGAGGACAAGAGGCCGATTAGGTTTGGCGTAGTCGGCCCATTGTACGCTGAACTTGGTCTGTTGTTAATGTCACCAATATAACGTTCGTATAATATCTGTCTTGCGATTGGGAAGAGGTGTATTGGAATTTTAAATGTGAGTTGCTTTGGGTCTATTTTAATGTCAAACTGGGGAACCCCGTCACAAAGCGCGTCATGTTATTCGTGACCACAGACATGGCTGTGGAAGCATGGGTAGGGTGAAGAGAAGGAGTGATGTTGGGGGGGGGGAGAGGGGGTGTGGGAGAGTGAGGGTGGGGAGGGGGAATGTGGGGAGTGAGGGAGGGGATGGGGAGATTATCACGGTCAACTCATGGTCATAGATGGTTCAAACTACATGGTGCGATAACAGCCATGCCCGTCGCTGAACCAGTGACACTTGGAGCTAAGAGGATAAGGATAGGGGTTAGGTAATGGGGCAGGAAGAACACGGGGGGGGGGGGGGGGGGGGATTGGGGAGGAGTAGGGGGTATGGGATAGAAGGCGGCGCTGCCAAATAAAATGCCAACAAATCAAAGTCTAAGCTCCCACATCCTGGTCCAGGAGGAAAACAAAGACGTACTTGTTTGGTGAGGTCCTGGGGGACGAACCGTGAGAGAAGAAGGTGGGCTGAAGAGCACAACAGATGGCTGAGGCACTGATTACCAGCTTCAACAGCTGGCCCAGGGCTCACAAAATGGCACAGGACACACGCATAGTTTACAGGCACTTAGACCCTTCCATTGTCCACGGCGAGGAAGGTACCGATGGGAAGAGGAAGGAACGACGTCTGTAGGAGTGGAAAGTGGCCAGATGATGTCACAAGGGACCAGGAACACCACAGGCCTCTTCGGGATCGGGTCCAAATTACCGGGCTGAGCGACGGAAAATGGAGCTGAGCTAAGTGGCCAGCTGAGATCACAAACACTGGGCGCTTGTTCAGGGCCTAGCAACGAAGGATCAAGACAGCACGTCGCAAGGAGGGCTGTGCCGGACTCCACGAGAATCCGTGATTGGGTTTGTATTAAGAGAAAACGAATAATTCATCAATAACTTCCTTTTCCCTTAGAAAACCAAAAAATATAATGAATCAGGTGCAAGACGTAATCCACACACTGTCATTTAAAACTCAGCGCTCGGTTACAGCAGGTTAAACTTGAAAAAGCAAATAATTGCGGAGCTGTTTTACTTGCTCCGCACACTGCGACGTGCTAGGGAGGAGAGAGAGAGAGAAGAGAGGGAAGAGAGAGAGGGGAGAGAAAAGAGTGAGAGAGAGAGAGAGGAAGAAGAAGAGAGGAGAGAGAGAGTGAGGGAGAGAGAGAAGAGAGGAGAGAGAGAGAGAGAGAGAGAGGAGAGAGGAGAGAGAGAGAGAGAGAGGAGGAGAGGGAAGAGAGAAGAGAGAGGAGGAGAGAGAGAGGAGGAGGAGGAGAGGGTGAGAGAGAGTTGAGGAAAAGAGTGAGACGAGAGAGACTCTGAATTCCCAAAATCCTGTCCTCATTTTCCAATGAAGAAGAAAGCCAAAAAGTGTGAAGGCGTTACGTGATCGGTGGCTACGAGTGACCGCTCCGGCCCCAAACAGATCTGCACCTTGGACCAGGCAAGCTGAAAGAGCTTTCGCGTTTGGTTGGCCAGACAAACCTCTGCTGGCCCAAAATTTCCCACCTTTTTTCCAAAAGACAGAGGATTAAAGTCATCGCAAATGCCCGGGGGTTTTGTGTGTGTGTGTGTGGTGTGGGGTGTGTGGACACCCAAAATTCAAGCGAGAGATTCAAAGGTCGCTGAAGAGAACGGAGGATGTGTGGATGGCCCGGGGGCTGGTCTATATTCAGCAACGCTTGGGTCATGTTCGTCGGCGGTTTTGAGGATAAGCTTTAATCAAAATGTTGGGGCTTGTGCGTACGTGAAGGTTGGAGGAATGGGAAAGGGGGAAAAACAGGGGAGGAGATGGAAGATTGGAAGAGGGGGGTGGGGTGGGGGAGCGGGGCATGCATCTTGATTATTATCTGTCGGTCAATTCAATATTTTTTTGGTGATTTGCTTTTTTTCACTGGACCTGAAACAGCATGTACGTAGTCAGATATTTGAAAAAGAATTATGGTAAATTCGTCGACCCAAAAGGGACCCAAGAAGAAGGGAAGAAACCTAAGGGTCGAAACGCGTCGGTGTTTGTCTTGTGGGTTTGTTGGCCTGTTGTCTGGGGATTGGGCTCAATTCTTTTCTTTTTTGTTTTTGTTATTTTGCTGCGTTACAACTTTGGATATCGAACCTGGGACCTCCAGCGAGAGTTCCAGAAGTAACACTGGCCACGGCGCATGTTGTTTTGTGATTGGTGTGTGGTGTGCGTGCGTGCGTGCGTGCCCTGCGTGCGTGCGTGCGTGCGTGCGTTTCGTTGTGTGTGTGTGTGTGTGGTTGTGTGTGTGTGTGTGTGTGTGTGGGTGTGCGGCGCGGCGGCGGGTATGTGTGTGGTGGTGTGCGTGCGTTTCGTGGTGCGTGGGCGTGGGGTGCGTGCGTGCGTGCGTGCGTGTGCGTGCGTGTGTGTGTGTGTGTGTGTGTGTGTGTTTCCGTGCGTTTGGGGCGTGCGTGCGTTGGTGCGTGCGTGCGGTGCGTGGTGTCTGTTTTGTCTGTCTGTCTGTCTGTCTGTGTCCCGTCACGACGTCGTCACCTTTCTGAGTAGGTTTTTGCTTTGTGATGTGAATATTTGGTTGCTGGGATTGGTGACGCTGCCCACAGCCCATGTGGAAACGTTGCTTGGTTAGTCCTTACGTTTCTTGGTGTGAGTCTGAGGAAGATGCATTTGAAAAACAGTTCAATTGTCTGGTTGTTTATGCTCCTCTTCAGCCGCCAAGCCACAGTCTGTTTCGATCGTGTTCTCTTGAAATATCAACATGGATTGGTGGTGCAACTTTCTTCTCAAGCAGTTCTCGCCCAATTTAAGTCAGATCCCGCACACCATCCGGCGAAACAGCACGAGAGTTCTCATTGAGAAGAGTTTCATTTATGAACGGAAACTCTCTCTCTCTCCTCTCTCCCCCTCTCCTCTCTCTCTCTCTCTCTCTCTCCCCTCTCTCTCTCTCTCCCACACACACAACACATGCGCGCACGCAAAGCACATACACACACCCCACACATGAAACGGAAATCTCCTCCTCCTCTCCTCTCTCTCTCTCTCTCTCCTCTCCTCTCTCCTCTTCCCCCCTCTCTCCTTTCACCCCAACACACCACAAACCACACACACCCCACACACACACACAAAACCACTCACACAACACACACATTTACAACCACCAACACACACACGCGCACGCAAGACCGCACGCAGCACGACGCACGCAAGCACGCACGCACGCAAACAACACACTCACACACGACGGATTTCTTCTTTTCTCCCCTCCTCCTTCTCTCTCTCTCAACACACACAACACAAAATAACACCACAACACACACACACCCCAACACACACACAACACACACACACACAACACACCCAAACAACACACCAATCATCCCCCCCCTCCTTTACGAAAATAATTTCAGGTGCTGGCAGAAAAGTGATCCGTGTGCAACAACATGATTCCATTTTGGTTTTAAACAGATCTTCACAAATGACATGTATTTACATGACGAACAGTAAGCTGAATCATGTTGGCGTCTCTGCGAATTATGTTCCAGTTGCTGGAAGGAAAATAATCTACATTTATATAGTGGGCTTGGCTGTTATGCTTTTAGCTATATGAAGGGAACAATGAAATATGATTAGGAGAAGAAAAAAAAAAAGAGAGACAAAAGTCAACTTTAAGATTATGCACAAACAAAGCTCGACTGAAAACTCGGGAATAATAAGACAGAATGAGAAAAAGAAGTACAGTTAAATAGCTGATATGATTACTGGGCTGAAGGGGACCGCTCTTCCCAAACGGTAAAAACAACGGAATGTTTTAATGACATTTTATTTGGAATTGAAATAAAATGAGACAGGGAACAGTAAACAATAAACAAGTAGGGTAACTCTTGCTCCCATAAGAAAACCTAACTCAGAGTAACTTTTATTCAAGACTGCACAGCCTTTTAAACTTGAATAAAGTCAGACAAATACAAAGACGAACAATCTAATACTTGGGGGGAAAATAGGTGCAGGCCAACAACCTGCATCATCTTAACACCCCCCCCCCCCTCCCCCCCTTAAGTTCAAATCTTTGCCAGGTCCATTACTGTGATGACGATCAAAGGGGTTGTTGGCCTGCGCCTGTTTTTCCCCCACTATTAGATTGTTCGTCTATGTATTTGTTTGGCTTTATTCAAGTTGAAAAGGCTGTGCCAGTCTTGAATAAAAGTTACTCTGTGTTAGGTTTTCTTATGGGAGCAAGAGTTACCCTACTTGTTTATTGTACATTTTATTTGTCAGCCATGCACGCACGCTCTAAACATTAATCTATATGTAAAACACGTTTCTCCTGAACACACATTTGTGAACAGTTTCAGACACTGATATATCACTAACATTCATTTGCAGATCCAAGTTAACCCTTGAACACAGTTTCAACAGAGCAATGATTCGCTGGAAGACCAGAAATAGTGTTCGCCTCATCAAAATGAGGACATGACAAAATAATCATGCGACTCATCTTCTTTCTTTCTTTCTGCGTACGCAGGCTGATACTCTTGCGGACACTGCCTGTACAGACAGGCAGTGGAGTTTTTGTGTATGACCGTTTTTTTATCCCGCCATTAAGGCAGCCATACTCCATCTTCGGGGAAGGTGCATGCTATGTGTCACGTGTCATCCATACCAACGGCCAAACTGGCCTTCTCTTCCGAAAGTTGGTGATGGGATTTTACGTGTGTGTACAAGTGTTGTGCGTGCGTTCACACACGGAACCTCGGTTTAGAGTCTCATTCGAAGGACTGTATGGGGAATGGAGTCAGAACCAATGTTAACTCCGAGAGAAAAATCCCTCTATACCGAAATTCGAACCCGTAACTTCAGGATCACGAGTCCGGCGCTCTACCAACTGAGCTATTCCGGGCCCCGGCGGAGGGCCACAGATGTGAAGGAAACAGGAGACAGGCGAAAGGAAAAAAAAAGATACAGCATTTAAAAAAAAAGAAAAAAAGGACAAAGCGGAGACTGACATTTGCCGTGAGCATGATACGCCGAAGTTCACACGTACCATAAAGCAACCGTCATAGACCATTAACTCTGTAAGCATCCGTTTTCACGTGCGCTTGCGATCTCATCGCCAGACCAGGGGCCCTGGATGGACCCTTTACATCTCATTAGCATATTTATTCTCCTGACGACGTGGTCGATTCAGTGATAGTGTGTTCAATGGCCAGGGAATGTGGGGGTGTGGGGGTCACAGCTGGTCGGACATATTGATATTGGTCGACGGAAATAGTGTGGTGTTGTGTGTGTGTGTGTGTGTGTGTGTGTGTGTGTGTGTGTGTGTGGTGCGTGCGTGCGTGCGTGCGTGCGTGCGTGCGTGTGTGTGTGTGTGTGTGTGTGTGTGTGTGTGTCTGTGTGTCTGTGTCTGTGTGTGTGTCTGGGGCGGGAAAGGCGGTCATGTTCTCACAAAGTGATCAATAGTTGTTGACCTTGGTCTCGATCAATTTCCATCACTCGCAACTGATGACAAGTTGGCACAAACTGTCTGACTCACTTTGAACACGGGTTACAAAAAAAAAAGAAGAAAGAAACAAGAAAGAAAAGCTTGACCAGCTGCTGTGGGTCAGTGTCCAGTGTCACACACATCAAAGGAGGGATAATGGCTTCGAGTCCACTCAGAAGTATGGATGGGGGGGGGGGGGGGGGGGGGGGGGGGGTAAGGGGAGGGGAAGAGGGAGGGGGGGGGGGAGTGGAGGGAGGAGGGAGGGAGGAGGGAGGGTGGAGAGGGAAGGGGAGGGGGAGAGGAGGGGGAGGAGGAGAAGGGAGTGTTGTTCGGTCCCTCCTCATTCAGACTCGTACCCAGAGGTACGTATGTTATGGGCTCAGGCGGAAGGACAGGAACCACCATGACGAGTTTAAAACCACGTCATGGAAGCATCTCTGCAATGAGTATTCTCACAGGCCCTCGCCAGCTCTGCGGATGCCTGTATGTTGGTGGGTGATCTAGTGTCAGCCCAGTGTGGAACGCCATCACACTCACTGACACGTAATCTTCATCCTCCACCGATTCTCATCGAATAAAGTGAGTTTGCAAAGTGAGGTGACTGCGGGCGGAATTAAAACCCAATTTTTGAAAGGAAAGGAAAAGTTAAAGGGTTAAAGTTAAAAGGAAAGGATTAAAGTTAAAAGGAAAGGATTAAAGTTTAAAAGGAAAGGTTTAAAGTTTGAAGAAGATTAAGTTTGAAAGGAAATTAAAAGTTTGAAAGGAAATGATTAAAGTTTAAAAGGGAAGATTAAAGTTTGAAAGGAAAGGATAAAGTTTGAAAGGAAAGGATTAAAGTTGAAAGGAAAGTATTAATTTTTAAAAAGGGAAAGGATAAAGTTTGAAAGGAAAGATTAAAGTTTGAAAGGAAATAGATTAATTTTTGAAAGGAAAGGTTTAAAAGTTTGAAAGGAAATGGATTAAGTTTTGAAGGAAAGATTAAAGTTTGAAAGGAAAGGTTTTAAAAGTTTGAAAGGAAAGGATTAAGTTTGAAAGGAAGATTAAAAGTTTGAAAGGAAAGGATTAAAGTTTGAAAGGAAATGATTAAATTTTGAAAGGAAAGGATTAAAGTTTGAAGAAAGATTAAAGTTAAAAGGAAAGGTTTAAAGTTTGAAAGGAAAGGATTAAAGTTTGAAGAAAGGTTTAAAAGTTTGAAAGGAAAGGAAATTAAAGTTTGAAAGGAAATGATTAAAGTTTGAAAGGAAAGGTTTAAAAGTTTAAAAGGAAAGGATTAAAGTTTGAAAGGAAAATGATTAAGTTTGAAAAAAAAGGATTAAAGTTTAAAAGGGAAATGATTAAGTTTGAAAAGGAAATGATTAAAGTTTGAAAGGAAAGGATTAAAGTTTGAAGGAAAGGATTTAAATTTTTAAAAGGGAAAATGTTAAAGTTTGAAAGGAAATGATTAAAGTTTGAAAGGAAAGGATTAAAGTTTGAAAGGAAAGGATTAATTTTGAAAGGGAAATGATTAAAGTTGGAAAGGAAATGATTAAAGTTCATCCGTCCGATAACAGGGGCAAACAAATGACAAGACAAAACACGACGCTTTTTCGACCCCCTGGGTCTTCTTCAGGCAAGAATTACCAAAACATTCAGGACAATGAAAACGAAGAACGAGCAGTCACTTAATATCTCTTAAATTCGGTGTTTCTCCTTGCATGAACAAGACCCAAGAGGTCGAAACCTGTCGTTTTTTTATCTTGTCATTTGTTTGTGCCTGTTGTAGGGGATTTACTATATATTTAATTTCCTTCAAATGTTTCTCCTCGAAGAAAGTTCCAGTTCTGTGGTTCCCGTCATGCCCTGCTCTCGTGATGCCCTCTTTTTTTTTTTCCTTTCCTGTCCTGTCCTAACCTTGTTGAGGTCTGGAAAGGGCCAGCATCCCCAGCATCTACACTCTCCTTCGGAAATCCGAGCCAGTGGGGCTGGCCACATCGTCAGAATGCCAGATAGTCGACTGCCGAAACAGCTGCTGTACGGAGAAACTGGGGTCAGGGCAAGCGCAAATTTGGGGGGGCAGAAGAAACGTTTCAAGGACTGCCTCAAAGTGTCCCTCAAAGGTCTGAACATCAACCTCAACACCTGGAGTCGTTTGCCCTGGACCGCCAGCCGGGCGAAGCAGCCTCACAAAGGGTGCATGTACATCAGAGAAGAGACGCACAGCAGAAGCTGAGAGAAAGCGAGCCGCGCGCAAGGCCAGAGCTACCTCCACCTCCACGTAGCACCCACCCCACATATGTGGCCCCACATGTGGGCGTTCCTTCCGGGCCCAGATCGGCCTCACCAGCCACCTGGGGACCCAAACTCAGCGATCTTCCATCTGAGATTGAAGTCATGGTCTATCTTCGAAATCGAAGGACGAACAACAACATATCCTTGTTGACTTCAAAGTCAAAGTTCACGGAGGACTGGCATGGTTTAGATGGAGGGAGTGTTGTTGGATGGACGTGGTGCCGGTGGCGCCTCACTCTTTCCCAAACCCCCGCCCCCAAGGAGAACGCTTACTAAAGCTTTTTTTATTTTAATTTTTTTGTGTGTGGGGTGGCATCAGTGGATCAATGAGCACCTAAGGCGGTGATTTTATTTTCTTTCCTTTTTTTTTTCTTTCCTTTTTTTTTGGGGGGGGGGGGGGGGATTTTGTTTTTCTAAGGCCAAAATCCACCTCTTTTATTTTTTGGTGCTTTACACCCCTCCTCGTCATCTGCCAAAAAAAAAAAAAAAAAAAATTGGGGGGGGGGGGGGGGAACAAAAACAATTTCCTCTGTAGCTTTTTTTTTTCATTATATTGTTTTTTCTTCTTTTTTTTTCCTCTCCAACCAGTCCCTTACACACCATGCATAGTCTGTATGTTCCCCTTTCAAATGGACATACGAATTTTCTGATTTTTATGTTTTGGGTTGGATACAAAGTGTCTGGGTTTGTTTTTGTTCTAATGTGTGGTGTACTGGCACTCTCCCCAAATGATAACGTGTTTTCTTATGCAAAGAAACAACATAATGAAACAAAAAACTTAATGCTTAATCATTTTCCTTTCTTCCAGATTTCCCCAAAGAGAGAGAGAAAGGGAGAAGAGAGAGAAAAGAGGGAGAGGAGAGAGAGAGAGAGACAGGAGAGACAAAAGAGAGGAGAGAGGAGACAGAGAGAGACAGAGAGAGCGAAGAGAGAGAGAGAGAGACAGAGAGACAGAGAGAGACAGACAGACAGAACAGACAGAGGCAGCATCGTAGAGGCGTAGTAGAATTTGTTGCAATCGTCTCACCAGTTGGCTATTCCCCAGTAAGACCGCCTTACAGCTTAAATAAAGCTGGTTCCAGTGTCGCGTGAAATCTGGGAACGTGAATTGGAACGTGATATCTGGGAATGCTTCCCCGATATCACAGATTTTTTTGGGAACGCGTTCCCAAATGTACTGTGATATCTGGGAAGGCCCGTGATATCTGGGAACGTGGTCTTTCAGAGCTCAGAAGGCAGAAATAAGACAAAAAAGAATGGATTTTCGAGATAAGGGGGAAACAATTTTTAGGTGCAATTGAGATCTTTGGCCTTCTTGTCACTTTTTTTTTTCGCACGCGTTCCCAGATTTACCGTGATATCTGGGAACGCGTTCCCAGATTTTGCGATTGGAAGTTCAGGAAATCTGGGAACCGTTCCCAGATATCACGGTAATCTGGGAACGCGTTCCCAGATATCACGGTTCCCCGATATTATACGACACCGGAGACCAAACATTTGTTATTATTGTCAGTATGTGGCCTAGTAACGTTGTAGGGTCAGCAGCAGCAGCCATCACTAAACACCGCCCAAGTGACCGCAGCAGTGCAGTGGCTTCCCTCGTGAGGCCTTTATCGTTCAGTTTGTTTGTGTTGTAGGTTGGTCTGATGCTAAGTCTGGACCAGTTGGATATGGTGTGTGTGTGTGTGTGTGTGTGTGTGTGTGTGTGTGGTGTGTGTGTGTGTGTTGTGTGTGGTGTGTGTGTATGTGGTGTGTTGTGTGTGTGTGGTGTGTGTGTGTGTGTGTGTGTGTGGTGTGTGTGTGTGTATGTGTGTGTGTGTGTGTGTGTGTGTGTGTGTATGTTGTGGGTGTGTGTGTGTGTGTGTGTGTGTGGTGATGTGGGGTGTGTGTATGTGTGTATGTGGTGTGTGTGTGTGTGTGTGTGTGGTGTGTGTGTGGGGGTGTGTGTGTGAGTGAGTGAGTAGTGAGTGTGTGTCTGTGCAAGTCTGTGTCTGTGTGTGCAGGAAGAAGTAATTTCTGTTGGGGTGTGTGTGTGGGTGTGTGTGTGTGTTTTGTGGTGTGTGTGTGTGTGTGTGTGTGTGTCTGTGTCTGTGTGTCTATGTGTGTTTTATGTGGCAAGAGAGAGAGGGGGGGATAAGAGCAGGGATGAGCGGCGTGGCAGCATGCCACTTAATAAAAGACGATTAATGAGAGAGAAAAAAAAATCCCCCCCATGTCTTCGGCCCCGTAAACCCCTGGATACACCGTGGAAAGAAACGGCACCCCTACATTTCTGCCCCGCATCTGGGCGACATTGTGTGACGGCACACGGACTTCTCATCATTAGGGCGATCAATTGTCATGCACCAGAGAACAATGCTCTTAATAGCCGGTTCCGGGGGAAAAAAAAAAACAACAAGCAAACAAAAAACCCCGCGGAGATACTTCTGTCTTTCCATCGCAACAGTTACTTTTTTTTTTCTTCTTTTTTTTTCAATTATAGATTTATCAAGACCATTACGCAATTTGTGCTCGCGTCATTAATTGGTCACAACGTCACACAAAGCCTCGCCCCCAGATCGAGTGAAGTAAAGGTGAAGTCGACTGTTCGGCACACGTTTCCCTTAAGGCGCATCGTTTCGCATCGGCCTTTTCTCCGTCTGGTGGAACTGTTAAGCAACATTGGGAAACAGACCCGTTATGGGTTTAAAAAAAAAAAAAAAACTTTAGAAAAAAAAGATAAAATGACAAACAAC
>JAFLJL010001912.1:0-5000 GCA_018398815.1 Conus ventricosus
CCCTTTTTCCCTTCCTGTACACTAGTCTGCCCCTTTTTTCCCTCTCCTGTACACTGGTCGGTCCCTTTTCCCTCTCCCTGTACACTGGTCTGTACTGTCCCTTTTCCCTCTCCCTGTACACGGGTCTGTCCCTTTTCCCTCTCCCTGTACACTGGTCTGTCCCTTTTCCCTCTCCCCGTACACTGGTCTGTCCCTTTTTCCCTCTCCCTGTACACTGGTCTGTCCCTTTTCCCTCTCCATGTACACTAGTCTGTCCCTTTTCCCTCTCCCTGTACACTAGTCTGTGCCCTTTCCCTCTCCCTGTACACTGGTCTGTCCCTTTTCCCTCTCCCTGTACATGTCTGTCCCCTTTTCCCTCTCCCTGTACACTGGTCTGTCCCTTTTCCCTCTCCCTGTACACTGGTCTGTCCCTTTTCCCTCTCCCTGTACACTAGTCTGCCCCTTTTCCCTCTCCCTGTACACTGGTCTGTACTGTCCCTTTTCCCTCTCCCTGTACACTGGTCTGTCCCTTTTCCCTCTCCCTGTACACTAGTCTGTCCTTTTCCCTCTCCCTGTACACTAGTCTGTCCCTTTTCCCTCTCCCTGTACACTAGTCTGTCCCTTTTCCCTCTCCCTGTACACTAGTCTGTCCCTTTTCCCTCTCCCTGTACACTGGTCTGTACTGTCCCTTTTCCATCTCCCCGTACACTGGTCTGTCCCTTTGCCCTCTCCCTTACACTCTGGCTCTTGTCAGCTCGCTGTGGTTCGTGTACACTGCAATCCAATTCACGAATGATACAACAGCGTTAACCGTCTGTGGTCCTCGGATGCTTTCTACAATGATCAACATGAATTACCATCATACGCTCTCCTCATCTTTTCACTTCCATACTATGTGTGCACGACGCTGTAGACAGACAGACTGCCACACGTCAACATTATCAGTCAGCGGGATACCAACAAAAATGTGTGGAATGCTAAAACTGACAACACGGGTGTGGGGTGGCTCCGCCTATCTCCGTATCATGCGCTTTCCAGTTTTTAGCAAACAATCTTAACAGAATGATAACCGACTCGCTCACCGACCTTCTCCCCCCCCCCCCCCCACCTCTCTCTCTCTCTTCTCTCTCTCTCTCTCTTTTTCCTCTTCTCCCTTCTCTGTTCCCCCTTCTCTCTCTCTCTTTTTTCCTCTTTCCATTCTCTCCTCTGTATCTGTCTTCTGTCGTCTCTCTCCTCTCTCCCCTTTTCCCCCTCTCCTCTCTCTTCTCTCTCTCCCTCTCTTTTCTCTCTTTTTCCCCCTCTCTCCCTCTGAAAATCTGTCTGTCTATACCCCCCTTTCCCCCCCCCCTCTCTCTCTCTCTCCCCCCTCCCCCTCTCTCCCCCTCTCCTCCCCTCTCTCTCGCTCCACGGTCACCACCAAACACCACAAGTTCAGCACTGATAAAAGGTTAACTTAGCTTTAATTTGGGAAAACTTTACAACAAACAACAACAAAAAAGGGCGTCGATAGATGATGCGTAATGAAGACTAGTTCTAGATGCAGCAAAACCCTGTGACTCGCATCATTAACTACATCGTACTACCAGACGATACGACGTCAAGTGCCTCCCGCGGGGGAAGAAATGGGGGGGGGGGGGGGGGGGCTGGGGGGGGGGGGGGGGTGGCGGGGGGGGGGGGGGGTTTCTAGGCTCTCGGGTTTCAAACTAAAGGTTTCAGGAAGATATCGTACTTGCATCTCTTCTCTTATCCCTACCCGACCCCCTTCCCATCCCAACACACAACCACCCACACACACACCACACACCACCACACACACACACACACACAGAAGAGGAGACAGAACAGCATAAGGTTTTATGCTGTCGGCTGAAAAATCCCGTATATTTATTTGATGCAGTGGGTCTGCACACAATACCCTAATTTTCAAAGTACAAATCCCAAACTTTGGCACATTCTGAGTTTAAAATTTCCTTTGGGTTTGGCATCTTATGTCAAATCTTTCTTGGAATTTTCATTTGGGAACCAAAATAAACAAGCGAGAAAATCCTTAATCTGCCAAAGTTAAAGCAAACAAAGTTGGGGCCGGAAACAAAAAGTTTAATACTCTTTCTTCGCTTTAGTTAGATCCAAATTGCATTCACAAGGGGTTTTTTTTTAGTGCTCCTAAGTATTATTAAAAAACTTCAGTAAAAGACCCAAGGCTTCAGATTACCCCTTGGTGTTCCATTTCATGTTTCATTTTAGGAACATACCAAAGCTGGTGTTTTACCTCTTGTGCCATCGTGAACTAGCCTGGCAAAGTACATTCTTCGCTGCTAAACTTTTTAAAGTGCTAACCAAATGGAACTGGATAGGGGTCGATGTAACTTTTCCCCTAAACGGCAAAAAACATTCGAGCCAAAAAA
Source organism: Conus ventricosus (assembly GCA_018398815.1). Taxonomy (NCBI): domain Eukaryota; kingdom Metazoa; phylum Mollusca; class Gastropoda; order Neogastropoda; family Conidae; genus Conus; species Conus ventricosus. The sequence goes on from JAFLJL010001912.1 coordinate 2,385, forward strand.
AACGATACTCACAAAAATTTTCTCACTTTTACAAATTCAGGTATCAATCAAAACAGCTTGCTGTGCGTTTTTTCCCAAAGCCCCCGACCAACGGGAGCTCCCAAACCATGTTTATTTTTAACATAAAACTAATCAAAACGATAACTTAATATTCCTTGCGAAGCAAAATCACATATCAAGTTTGTTATCGAACTCGAAAAAGTCATACTGAGGGGTCTCTATTAAACAAAAATGCTGGTTGTGGCTTTGCATTCCTTTTTTAAAAATTGAGAAGCCCTTTTCATCTTGGGCAAATCTGTCCATTTTTTACAGCCGAACTTATGAAATATAAGGGCCGTAGAGTACATACAAAATTTACTTTTACTGTTAGGGTTTTCTTTTGTGTGTTTTCTAAGTCATTCTTCAACTTTAGAATCTACAAATTAAAAAAAATCGTGCTAATCGTACAAAATTAAAATATTTTTTCAAAAACATTATGTCAAAGTATAAATTAAGTTTTTTGGGGTTCCTTTCCCCATTGTTTCATATCCGGAAATGAGGGCTACGGATTGCTCGAGCGGTGCAAAAAATTTTCTGAAAAACGGCTCTATTCAATTCCTTGAGCTTACAGAAAGGGTATTCCCTTTTTTTTCAAAAAGCCTCTTTGAAAAATTTGAGGAAAACTACAAAAAAAGTGTTCTCCCCCGAAACATAAACCCGATCTTCAACTTGTTGTCGACCTTTGACAAGTAATCTTTTTAAAAAAGGGGTTCCTCATAAATCCAGTAAACCCTAATAAACATAGGATTTTACCCAAGACACAGTAACAAAATTGCCTCCCCTTTTTATTTCGGGTTAAAAATAAATGCTTCAAAAAAATAGTCAAAAATATTCATGTGCTTGTGGGCCCTTGAAAATTGACAACAAAAACACGTTCATACTTTTGCCCCTCTTTATTCCGATTTGTCAGAGTTTTGAAAGGGGCTTCAAATCATATTTTGGATACCAGACCTTAAATTTTGTACGAATTCTTATGTTAAGCCCAGTTTGGCTCAACCTGTAATTGCTGTTTCTGACTTGTTTCGTACGTTTTTTGTTTTTTTTTCTTTGTTTTTTTTTTTTTTTTTTTTTTTTTTTTTTTTTTTTTTTTAACATTTTTAAAAAATACATAGAGTTTCCCTCATCACACATACACGCACACAAAGCACACACACCCAACGCGGCGCGCACTCACGTACGCACGCGCACCCAAAACGACGCAAAGCTGCATCACACACTCAAACCCCACCACACACACAAACACACAACACCACACACACCACAACACACACACACAACACTTTAAACACACACACCTGTCTAATATCACATTTATGAAAAGACGTTAAAAATTTAAGAACAACAACAAACAGACAAAATAAGAGAGGAGAAGAAAGAAAGAGAGAAGAAAGAGAGAGAGAGAGGAGAAGAGATTACTACACCATGGGCAAAGGTCAAAACAACCAGGTCAAAAGGCAAGGGCAGAGAACTTGAACAAAACCCAATCAAAAAAGGGAAAGTTAAGACAAACAATGTCAACATCCAGTTTTTTCAGACACCTCCAAAAACACATGAATTTTTACTGTAGCTCCATCATCATATTTTTTCATAAAACCGAATTGTGTAATAGAGAGAGGGGAGGGTGTAGTGGGGGGTGAGACACGGTATACGCCGGTGTTTTGCGTGAGGTGGGAAAATGAAGATGAACGGAAATCCTATACTGGGGCAAAGAGGGTGGGCATGAAAACTAATGCCGAGAAAAAGGGTTGTGTGTTTGTACAGAAAAAGGCTTGAACTGTTTTTTTCGTAAAAGAATGTCCTTATACAGCAGTGTGCTTTTTGAAACAGTTTTCCAGTATAAGAAGCTTTTAAGCAAAATGTTATTGGGATAACAAATTTAAAAGAAACTTTACCGGTTTTTTTTCTTTACTCCAATAACTAAAAACAAGGTCCGGCACACTGATCGGGGCCTCTCCACCTGGAGCAAATCATCTTCACACTGACCACACTCGCCCTTCGCTTTCCCCCCGAACCCCTTCCTTCTCCCCACTCTCTCTCCCTCTTCTCCTCTCCTCTCTCCTCTCTCGTTTCTCTATTTTTGTTTTTTTTGTGTGTGGTGTGTGTGTGTGTGTGTGTGGGGTGTGTGTGTGTGTGTGTGTGTGTGTTTCTGCATTTCTGCCCACTACCCCCCCCCCCCCTTCTCTGCCCTCTCTCTCTCTCTCTCTCTCTCTCTCTCTCTCTCTCTCTCTCTCTCACTCTCTCACCCCACCCACTCTGTCTCTCCCTGCCCCTCCCCTCCCTCCATCCTCTGTGTGTGTGTGTTTTTTTTCTGCATTTCTCTCTCTCTCTCCTCTCTCTCTCTCTCTCTCTCTCTCTCTCTCTCCTCTTCTCTCTCTCTCTCTCCTCTCTCCCCCCCCTCCCCTCCCTCCATCCTCTGTGTGTTTGTGTGTTTGTGTTTCTGCATTTCTGCCCTCTCTCTCTCTCTCTCTCTCTCTCTCTCTCTCTCTCTCTCACTCCCCCCCCTGCCCCCGCTCTCTCTCTCTCTCTCTCTCTCTCTTCTCTCTCATCCTCTCTCTCTCTCTCTCTCATGTCCCCCTC
>JAFLJL010001912.1:12500-17500 GCA_018398815.1 Conus ventricosus
GCGATGCAGCATCGTGACTGGGCTTCAGAACCATCATCTCCTATCTGTGGCGATACAGCATCGTGACTGACTTCAGAACCATCATCTCCTTTCTGTGGCGATACAGCATCGTGACTGACTTCAGAACCATCATCTCCTCCTTTCTGTGGCGATACAGCATCGTGACTGACTTTCAGAACCATCATCTCCTCCTTTCTGTGGCGATACAGCATCGTGACTGACTTCAGAACCATCATCTCCTCCTTTCTGTGGCGATACAGCATCGTGACTGACTTCAGAACCATCATCTCCTCCTTTCTGTGGCGATACAGCATCGTGACTGACTTCAGAACCATCATCTCCTCCTTTCTGTGGCGATACAGCATCGTGACTGACTTCAGAACCATCATCTCCTCCTTTCTGTGGCGATACAGCATCGTGACTGACTTCAGAACCATCATCTCCTCCTTTCTGTGGCGATACAGCATCGTGACTGACTTCAGAACCATCAATCTCCTCCTTTCTGTGGCGATTTCAGCATCGTGACTGACTTCAGAACCATCATCTCCTCCTTTCTGTGGCGATACAGCATCGTGACTGACTTCAGAACCATCATCTCCTCCTTTCTGTGGCGATACAGCATCGTGACTGACTTCAGAACCATCATCTCCTCCTTTCTGTGGCGATACAGCATCGTGACTGACTTCAGAACCATCATCTCCTCCTTTCTGTGGCGATACAGCATCGTGACTGACTTCAGAACATCATCTCCTCCTTTCTGTGGCGATACAGCATCGTGACTGACTTCAGAACCATCATCTCCTCCTTTCTGTGGCGATACAGCATCGTGACTGACTTCAGAACCATCATCTCCTCCTTTCTGTGGCGATACAGCATCGTGACTGACTTCAAACCATCATCTCCTCCTTTCTGTGGCGATACAGCATCGTGACTGACTTCAGAACCATCATCTCCTTTCTGTGGCGATACAGCATCGTGACTGACTTCAGAACCATCATCTCCTTTCTGTGGCGATACAGCATCGTGACTGACTTCAGAACCATCATCTCCTCCTTTCTGTGGCGATACAGCATCGTGACTGACTTCAGAACCATCATCTCCTCCTTTCTGTGGCGATACAGCATCGTGACTGACTTCAAAACCATCATCTCCTCCTTTCTGTGGCGATACAGCATCGTGACTGACTTCAAAACCATCATCTCCTCCTTTCTGTGGCGATACAGCATCGTGACTGACTTCAGAACCAAACATCTCCTCCTTTCTGTGGCGATACAGCATCGTGACTGACTTCAAACCATCCATCTCCTCCTTTCTTGGCGATACAGCATCGTGACTGACTTCAAAACCATCATCTCCTCCTTTCTGTGGCGATACAGCATCGTGACTGACTTCAGAACCATCATCTCCTTTCTGTGGCGATACAGCATCGTGACTGACTTCAGAAAACCCCATCTCCTCCTTTCTGTGGCGATACAGCATCGTGACTGACTTCAAACCATCATCTCCTTTCTGTGGCGATACAGCATCGTGACTGACTTCAGAACCATCATCTCCTTTCTGTGGCGATACAGCATCGTGACCGACTTCAGAACCATCATCTCCTTTCTGTGGCGATACAGCATCGTGACTGACTTCAGAACCATCATCTCCTCCTTTCTGTGGCGATACAGCATCGTGACTGACTTCAGAACCATCATCTCCTTTCTGTGGCGATGCAGCTGCGTGACTGACTTCAGAACCATCATCTCCTCCTTTCTGTGGCGATACAGCATCGTGACTGACTTCAGAACCATCATCTCCTTTCTGTGGCGATGCAGCATCGTGACCGACTTCAGAACCATCATCTCCTCCTTTCTGTGGCGATACAGCATCGTGACTGACTTCAGAACCATCATCTCCTCCTTTCTGTGGCGATACAGCATCGTGACTGACTTCAGAACCATCATCTCCTCCTTTCTGTGGCGATACAGCATCGTGACTGACTTCAGAACCATCATCTCCTCCTTTCTGTGGCGATACAGCATCGTGACTGACTTCAGAACCATCATCTCCTTCTGTGGCGATACAGCATCGTGACTGACTTCAGAACCATCATCTCCTCCTTTCTGTGGCGATACAGCATCGTGACTGACTTCAGAACCATCATCTCCCTCCTTTCTGTGGCGATACAGCATCGTGACTGACTTCAGAACCATCATCTCCTCCTTTCTGTGGCGATACAGCATCGTGACTGACTTCAGAACCATCATCTCCTTTCTGTGCGATACAGCATCGTGACTGACTTCAAACCATCATCTCCTCCTTTCTGTGGCGATACAGCATCGTGACTGACTTCAGAACCATCATCTCCTTTCTGTGGCGATACAGCATCGTGACTGACTTCAGAACCATCATCTCCTTTCTGTGCGATACAGCATCGTGACTGACTTCAGAACCATCATCTCCTTTCTGTGGCGATACAGCATCGTGACTGACTTCAGAACCATCATCTCCTCCTTTCTGTGGCGATACAGCATCGTGACTGACTTCAGAACCATCATCTCCTCCTTTCTGTGGCGATACAGCATCGTGACTGACTTCAGAACCATCATCTCCTCCTTTCTGTGGCGATACAGCATCGTGACTGACTTCAGAACCATCATCTCCTTTCTGTGCGATACAGCATCGTGACTGACTTCAGAACCATCATCTCCTCCTTTCTGTGGCGATACAGCATCGTGACTGACTTCAGAACCATCGTCTCCTCCTTTCTGTGGCGATACAGCATCGTGACTGACTTCAGAACCATCATCTCCTTTCTGTGGCGATACAGCATCGTGACTGACTTCAGAACCATCATCTCCTCCTTTCTGTGGCGATACAGCATCGTGACTGACTTCAGAACCATCATCTCCTCCTTTCTGTGGCGATACAGCATCGTGACTGACTTCAGAACCATCATCTCCTTTCTGTGGCGATACAGCATCGTGACTGACTTCAGAACCATCATCTCCTTTCTCTGGCGATACAGCATCGTGACTGACTTCAGAACCATCATCTCCTCCTTTCTGTGGCGATACAGCATCGTGACTGACTTCAGAACCATCATCTCCTCCTTTCTGTGGCGATACAGCATCGTGACTGACTTCAAAACCATCATCTCCTCCTTTCTGTGGCGATACAGCATCGTGACTGACTTCAAAACCATCATCTCCTCCTTTCTGTGGCGATACAGCATCGTGACTGACTTCAGAACCATCATCTCCTCCTTTCTGTGGCGATACAGCATCGTGACTGACTTCAGAACCATCATCTCCTCCTTTCTGTGGCGATACAGCATCGTGACTGACTTCAAAACCATCATCTCCTCCTTTCTGTGGCGATACAGCATCGTGACTGACTTCAGAACCATCATCTCCTTTCTGTGGCGATACAGCATCGTGACTGACTTCAGAACCATCATCTCCTCCTTTCTGTGGCGATACAGCATCGTGACTGACTTCAGAACCATCATCTCCTTTCTGTGGCGATACAGCATCGTGACTGACTTCAGAACCATCATCTCCTTTCTGTGGCGATACAGCATCGTGACTGACTTCAGAACCATCATCTCCTTTCTGTGGCGATACAGCATCGTGACTGACTTCAGAACCATCATCTCCTCCTTTCTGTGGCGATACAGCATCGTGACTGACTTCAGAACCATCATCTCCTTTCTGTGGCGATGCAGCATCGTGACTGACTTCAGAACCATCATCTCCTCCTTTCTGTGGCGATACAGCATCGTGACCGACTTCAGAACCATCATCTCCTTTCTGTGGCGATGCAGCATCGTGACCGACTTCAGAACCATCATCTCCTCCTTTCTGTGGCGATACAGCATCGTGACTGACTTCAGAACCATCATCTCCCTCCTTTCTGTGGCGATACAGCATCGTGACTGACTTCAGAACCATCATCTCCTCCTTTCTGTGGCGATACAGCATCGTGACTGACTTCAGAACCATCATCTCTCCTTTCTGTGGCGATACAGCATCGTGACTGACTTCAGAACCATCATCTCCTTTCTGTGGCGATACAGCATCGTGACTGACTTCAGAACCATCATCTCCTCCTTTCTGTGGCGATACAGCATCGTGACTGACTTCAGAACCATCATCTCCTCCTTTCTGTGGCGATACAGCATCGTGACTGACTTCAGAACCATCATCTCCTCCTTTCTGTGGCGATACAGCATCGTGACTGACTTCAGAACCATCATCTCCTTCTGTGGCGATACAGCATCGTGACTGACTTCAGAACCATCATCTCCTCCTTTCTGTTGGCGATACAGCATCGTGACTGACTTCAGAACCATCATCTCCTTTCTGTGGCGATACAGCATCGTGACTGACTTCAGAACCATCATCTCCTTTCTGTGGCGATACAGCATCGTGACTGACTTCAGAACCATCATCTCCTTTCTGTGCGATACAGCATCGTGACTGACTCCAGAACCATCATCTCCTCCTTTCTGTGGCGATACAGCATCGTGACTGACTTCAGAACCATCATCTCCTCCTTTCTGTGGCGATACAGCATCGTGACTGACTTCAGAACCATCATCTCCTCCTTCGTTTGTTTTTTCCCCCCAAATATTATACTAAATCGTCTGTGGACCTACTAGGTACGTCTTCACCGCCGTGTTTACATCCGCCTTTCACAAACCCTTTCATCGATTCCGCGTGACCAGCACGCTCGCCCCATCGATTTAGCCATTACGCGGGGATTAATTAGCCCCAGCACCCCCCCCCCCCCCCTTCCTCCCCCCCTGATCGGACGAGTGGCGGCTCGATGTGACTGACGGTCCCCTTGCTGTTTGGCCGATGAGGCCAACTGGGACTGCAGACACTACGAGCCAGCACAGCCAGGACGGCTGGGCGATGTAGTGGGCCCGACACCATTACGCCTGACAAGCTGCAAACTTGTTCGCATTAACCACCCCACCCCCAACTGAACTTCCACGTATGTAGGCCCCCAAA
>JAFLJL010001913.1:0-2500 GCA_018398815.1 Conus ventricosus
GAAAATGTCGACACACCAACAACAACAACAACCAGTTCAACTACTACTTCAACTACTACAATTACTACTACTCTTACTACTTTACTACTACTACACGCTGCTGCTGCTAATGATGATGATCGTGACGATGATCATTATGATAAGGATGATGATGATTATTATCAAGAGTATGGTCATGATGATGACGATGATGATGATGATGATCATCATCATCATCAGCAGCAGCAGCAGCCACAGCAGCAGCAGCAGCAGCAGCAGCATGGTGACAGCCCTGATGTGGCCCTTTGCGGTCGGCTGGGCTATAAGCAACATTACCTTACCTTACATCATCATCATCATCATCATCATCATCATCATCATCATCATCATCATCATCATCATCATCGTCGTCGTGATGACGATGATGATGACGATGATGACGATAGTGATGATGATGATGATGATGACGACGACGACGACGACGACGACGACGACGACGACGACGACGACGATGATGAAGCTGCTACCGATGTTGCTTCTGCTTCCGCCACTGTAATTCGTGAGATCGTTGGTGGCCCCAGGGGTGTCACTGCAGAGTTCATTCCCTTCGTTCCCTGGGACACATTTTCACACACAGTAAGGATGGGCGTGGAAGGAGAAGGGAGCGGAACGGGGGGGGGGGGGGGGGGGGGGGAGGAGGGAGCGGGATAGAGGAGAGAACACCGGGAGATAGGAATTCAGGTTTTGAAGGCCCTTACCTTCCCTGGCAGTAGCGGATGAATCCGGGATGACCCCTTCCCTCACGCCCCCCCCCCCCCCCCCCCCTCTCCAACCCCACTCCTCAGGGAGGTGTCTGTGTGTGTGTGTGTGTCATTCATTTAACGTCTTTCCACTAATCGTGATATTAGACGGAAAAAAAAAGAAAAAAAAAAAAAAAAAAAACAGAGAAAGTAGTGCATGAGTAAAAGAGTAAAACTTGTGCATGTCTAAACTGTATGGAGTTCTATATATTCATGTATGTGTGTATACATACGGATGCTTAGGCGTGAAAATGTATGTGCATTTGAATGCAAGAAGAATATATAGCTATACTAGTATAATAACAACAACAACAACAAAAAATCAACAAAATTATACCCCCCCCCCCCCCTCCTCTCCCCTCACCCCTTCACCTCTTCTACCCCTCAATCACTTCCGCATTAAAAAAAAAAAAAGATATAAATAGTGACCAATTGGACTTTTCTCTAGACTTACAAAAAAGTCAAAGGTCAAAGCTGGTGAATCGAATATACTGAGCGAGTTATTCTGCGATAAAACTGGAATGAATATCTTCAAGCTTTGACATGAAAGAATATGATTAGGAGATATTTTGCATCCACAAATGCAGACTATATTTTTGACATATTTTGTTTTGAAAGCATCAAGTTTCCATCTGTACATTAAGGAAAGTAATTTTCAGTCGTAATAAAGTTATCTTTTATATTTTGAATATTAAAATGGTCTTGGAGGTGTCTGTCTTTCATTGGAGATGCACGAGCCATCTGCTGTCCTCCCGTGTGACACGCCCACTCGGCTGGTTCTGTCTTCAAGTTCCGGCACGTCCACGAACTGTTGGTTTGTATCATCAGTAGTCTGCCGACGGTTTTACAGGCCTCAGGTCGGGTTACTGCAGTCAGATTCAAGTAGTCGTAGGATACAGAGAGTCAGAGACAGAGAGAGAGACAGAGACAGACAGACAGACAGAGTGAGACAGAGACAGAGAGAGAGAGACAGAGGCAGACAGACAGAGTGAGACAGAGACAGAGAGAGTCGGAACGACAGAGAGAAACAGAAACAGAGAGAGGGACGGAGACAGACAGAGTGAAATCTGTGTATGTGTCTGAGTGTATGTGGATAGATAAACAAATATTTGAACAGACAAAGAGAGACAGACAGACAAAACAGACGGATATACAGAGTGAGAGAGATAGAGACACAGAGACTGACAGACCATTAGATAGATAGATAGATACAAAGATAAATAGATACATTCAAAGACTGATAGATAATTAGATACATAGACAGATAGACAGACAGACAGACAGACAGATGATACATGATCTCACATGGGAAAGAAGAGTTGTCCTGGGATCTGGGGGTAGTAAATCAGCTCAATGCCCCATGTCAACAAAGGATCCTGCCACTACCCATGCATTGCGGACACCTTGTTTTCCTGCACCATCGGTGCCGTTCAGTTTGTTGTTGTTTGAAGCCCAGCAGACACAGCAAGAGCACATCACGCCACCGTGTTTCCCTGAGGGTTGATCCCGAGGGGTCCCAGAACAGCTCAGTGGTAGAGGTCGGTGTCGTATATAATACTGTCGCTCATAAAATCGTGTCGCAGCGACAGTATTTCCCGGGAAATACTGCATTTTATGGACAGCTACAATATTCTATAGGACATTTTTCGTGAAAAGTTGTCGCGCGACAATTTTTTTCCAGCAAATATTGTCGCTGCAACAGTATTTCACGTGAAATGCTG
>JAFLJL010001913.1:10000-22500 GCA_018398815.1 Conus ventricosus
CATCGTCATCCCACCTCCAGCCTGACCCCCTGCCTGGTGGACCAGTCCTGCAATGCCAGCCGCAGTCTGTACCTCAGCGCAACAGTGTGATCACTGGTGGTGATGTGCACGGCTGTGCCACTGCCACTCCAGGTGATCCAGCCAGGTCTGATGTCTACCAGCATAACCCATGAAAACGAAACTTCAAACCCAACACGGCAAAGAGCTCCACTCACACGCAGACACAACAGAAACAAAAGTAAACAAAGCAGACTCAATGACAGAAGCAAACAGACACGGCTTACTGAGAAGTTCAAGTTCAGAGACAAAGATGGCTCTTCTGTTGCACATTCTAACAAATAGGGATTGTCGGCCGGCCCGTTACATTTTGTGGACACTCCAAGAACTTGTCCTGTCTCTCCTGGAACATAGATGGTTTGGCCAGTAAGCTGGCAGATACTGATTTTCTTCTTTTTGTACAAAAGTTTGATATTGTGTGTTTGATAGAAACGTACCTAGATGATATGTTCGACTTGGATGGTGTCTTCAATGGTTACATGAAATTCAGGACAAAAGCCATTAATATTCATTTATGGGACGTAGGTCTGGAGGACTTCTATTACTAGTCAATAAAATACTTAGTAAGCACATTACATCAATTAAAGTTAATACCGATCACGTGGTGTTGTATTAAGATGTCTAAAAGCATGCTTTGTGGGGACAATGACATTCTGTTAATATTTGTTTATGTCCCTCCTTCTGGTTTCAGTGCACTACCAATCATCTAATTTGAATTGCCACATTGACGCCATAGACACTGCATCCTGGACTTGACAAACCGTTATCCACAGGCTCAGCTGATTTGTTGCGGGACTTTAATGCAAGGACAGCAGACCTCCAAGTAACGTGGTCACACACTGATCTACTAACTGACCCTTCCAATTCGACCCCGTTTTTCAAGAAAACACGTTTGTCTAAGGATACAATGTTAAATGCTTTTGGAGAAAATTTATTAAATTTGTGTGCTTGTTCGATTTTTGTATTCTGAATGGGTACAACAGAGGTAGCTTTAGTCGTGATTTTACATTTGTATCTTCCATGGGTGTAGTGTCATAGATTATTGCCTTATTTCTAACGATTTGTATAGACAACGTTGTGAACTTTTCTGTAGGTAGCAGGTAGAATCAGAGCACATGCCAATCCTGCTAGAAATTACAGGCAAAACACCATTGCCACCTCTACCTATCTCAGAAAATGTAACTGTATGGAAAAGGGATAGATTATCAGAATACATATATACAGTACTATCAACCTTTTTTGCAGCAATCTAGAATATGCTGCCAATATGATTGATGCTTGTGTTAACAGAGCACTGTATGAATTTACTAATTGTTTAATGAATGCCAGCGCTTGTATGCGCCAAAATCGTTCTTCAAAAAGCAGGGTTGTGAGAAAATCTTGTTTGATGACGAATGTCAAAACAAGAAGACGGGAGTTCGGAAGGCTTTGACCATTTTAAGAGATCTGTAGATCCAGCTGATAAATGTGCCTATGTACAAATGAGGAGAGAAACAATCAACTTAATACATGAAGAAACGTAGTTTTAAAACTGAACGCATTAACTGCTTAATGCAAGTAGTAGATGATTCTCAGGCCTTTTGGTCTGAAATCAATAAGTATCGCAGTCGTTCCCAAGTAAGTAATACTATTTTCACAGGATCAGTGGCTTAACCATTTTGAACACTTTGTTAAACCTTGGTTTTGTCCAAATGCGGACCATCCAAAACTGATGTCTCTGATATGGCATTTGATCCTATTCTGGACGCTGAAATTACAATAGAGGAAGTAAAGAAGCCATCCAGAGTCTTAAGTGTGGCAAAGCAGCTGGTCCTGATTCTTTGATAAGTGAAGTCATAAAGGCCTCAGGAGATTCGATAGTCCCCTTTCTAGTTAAATACTTCAATAAACTTTTCAGAGATGGTGTATTCCCCTGAAGAATGGACTAAATCAATAATTATTCCGTTGCATAAAAAAGTGATGTGAACGATACGAACAATTATCGTGGTGTTTCCTTGATTAGTCATTTGTGTAAGATTTTACGCACATATTGAATAAACGGCTCATTTCCTGGGCTGAAAACAACGAAGTTATTTCTGATGCTCAAGCTGGGTTTAGAAAATCTTATTCCACTACTGATACATTTTCACTTTGTATGCTAGCATAGAAAAATATTTATCAAGGAACAATAAATTTTATGTAAGCAATTTTATCGATTTCAGAAAGGCGTTCGATATGGTACAACATAGTCTTTTGTTTAATATACTACTCACGAATGGCGTCAAAGGAAACCTGTTTAAATATTTTGAAAAGTATGTACAGCACCATTAAATCATTGTCAGATGTGGTAACTCTTACACTGATTATTTTGAATGTTTGCAAGGTCTAAAACAGGGTTGCTGCCTTAGTCCTACCTTATTTTCAATATTTATTAACGAGCTTGCACGTGACATGTTTTCACGTGGCAAGCATGGAATACAATTCATCCCTAACGATGTAGAAATTTTCATACTGTTATTTGCTGATGACATCGCTCTCATGTCGTCGACTATAGCAGGGCTGCAAAATCAACTTAATGTCTTATTTGAGTGTGCTCAAAGACTATGTTTAAAAAGTTAATCTGGAAAAACTAAAGTCATGGTTTTTCGAAATGTGGCTATTTAAGTAGAAAGGAATGTTGGTTCTTTGGTGATAAGCATTAGATGTTGTAAATTCTTATAAATATCTAGGTGTTACTTTTTCAACAAAGCTTAGTTTCGATGTTACTTCTGGCCACGATCATTGCATTAGAGGTAAGAAAGCTACCATAGAAATTCTGAAAGTGTTAAGAAAACTCAGCTGCTTTTCACCTAAACTGTTCTTTAGGATTTTTGATGCCCAAGTTGTTCCTTCTCTTTTATACGGGTCGGAACTATGGGGGTTCAAACCACGAGAATCCATCGAAAAAGTTCATTTGCAGGCCTGTAAGCTATGCTGAACGTCCCTCCATTTACACCTAATGATATGGTTTATGGAGAACTGGGGCGTTTTCCGTTATATATTACTTCAGCAACGAGATGTATTCAGTTCTGGTTCAGACTACGCAGGCAACCACTGACAAGGTATTCCAGAAAAGCCTATGATATGCTTTTGATTTACAAAATAGAAACAAAAAGATGAAAAATTGGGTCACACATATTAAAACGGTGCTATGTTCAAACGGTTTTGGGTATGTCTGGATGTTTGGAGAGGTAGGCGAACGAGAAACGCTTTATACAGTTATTCAGAGAACGCCTACAGAACTGTTTTTGGGCCAACGTTGGTATGCTCATGTATCAGAGAGCAATCGGTTTGAATTATACTACTCATTTAAAAGCATCTTTGAACGTGAAAAGTATTTTGAATTCATTAAGAACAGGCAATTTAAAACTGCCCTCGTGCGTTTTAGAATGGGAGTTTCGAGCATAAACAGCCATGTTTTCCGCTTTTCGGCAATAAGATCAACCTGGTTGTCCCCTGTGCCAGGCGGACGATGAGGACGAATTCCATGTTCTATTCGAATGCCAACAATATAGTGACCTACGAGCTAAATATTGCATCATCAACGTGCAGGGACCTATCTTACCAAACGTGACCAATGCACAAGGATTTTGAGTAGTAGCCTTGATACTCAACTGAATTTGTCTAAATTCCTCTTTTTGGCTTTGAAACGCAGAGCAAGTTTTGCTTTATGAGCACATTTTTCTGAGATTTATTGCGGTTGATATGGGATTTCTGGCAATGTGTGAATGTTACGTTTGTTTGTCTCGTTTCCAATTTAACAGTTGTTTGCCTTCTCTTCATTGTAACGGGCCACAGGCCTATACACAATAAAACATTTGTCATTGTCATTGTCATGTCATTGTCTCTCTCCTCTCTCTCTCTCTCTCTCTCTTCCCCTCCTCTCCTCTCTCTCTCTCTCTCTCTCTCTCTCTCTCCCTCTGTCACACGAACAGGCCGATGTTCAGACATTAGCTCGTCATGTTCACAAGCAACAGGTAGGAAGCATCATTCCGGTTGACCTTTCACCACAGACATGGGGACACAGCTCTGATGGTTAGAAAGCGGCGCAGGAAGAAAGTAATAGCAGGTCATTTTTGGCACCATCGAAGACCTCAATTCTCCCCCCGCCCCCCGCTTCCTCTGCCTCCAGCCTCATCCGGCATGTCCCTCCAATACAGCCCCCCCCCCCCTCCCCCCTCCCTTCCGTTAGTCTCGCCCCCACCGCTTGTCGATCATCCATCGTCCACTATCCCCCCCCCCCCCCCCTTTCCACTCAACCTTCCTTTCCTTCCCCACCCTCTGTCTCTCCCACCCTCACCCCCTTTTTTCTACTCTTCCAACCCGATCTTTGACATCATAGTTCATATTCAGCACCAGCTGGGACTGACGTCATTGACACACATAGCCCTTGTGTGTCCTTCTGTTTGGTGTGTGTGGTTGTCCACTCTCTCCCTCGACTCCTCCTCTCCTCCTCCTCCTCTCTCTCCATCAACTCTCTTCCTCTCTCACCTCTTTCTCATCTCTCCTCTCTCTTCTTCTACTCTCTCTCCTCATCTTTCTCATCTCTCTCACTCTCTCTCATCCTCTCTCTCGTCTGCTCTCTTCTCTCTGTCTGTCTGACTTCCCCCTCTCTCTCTCTGTCTCCTCCCTCTCTTCTCTCTCTCTCTCTCTCTCTCTCTCTCTCTCTCTCTCTCTCTGTCTCTCCTACTCCCCTCTCTCTCTCTCTCTGTCTCCACCCCCCCCCTCTCTCTCTCTGTCTCCACTCTCTTTCTTTTCTCTCTGTCTCCACTCTTTCTCTATCTCTGTGCCTCCACTCCCCCCCCCCCCCCCCCCTCTCGTCTCCACTCTCTCTCCTCTCTCTTCTCTCTCCTCTTCTCTCTCTCTGTCTCTCCCATCCTCCTCTCCTCTCTCTCTCTCTCTCTCTCTCCTCTCTCTCTCTCTCTCTCTCTCTCTCTCTCTCCTCTCTCTCTCTCTCTCTCCCTCCCACACACACCACTCTCTCTCTCTCTCTCTCTCTCTCCTCCTCTCTCTCTCTCTCTCTCTCTCCTCTCTCTCTCTCTCTCTCTCTGTCTCCACCCCCTCTCTCTCACTCTTTCTCACGTGCAAGAACAGCCAGATGTCCAGATGTTCGCTGGCCATGTTCACAAATGACAGGTCGGAGTCATCGCTGTAGCTGACCTTTCATCACAGTCACGGGGACAGCTCTAATGCTTGAAAAAAGAAAAGAAAGAAAATGTACAGGAAGAATGTAATAGCAGGCGATTGTTCACCACTGTAGGTAGACCTGAACTCATCCTCCCCCCCCCCCCACCTACCTCTTCCTATTTACCTCTAACATTTCCCCCCCCCCCCCCCCCATACACCCCACCCCCACCCCCACACCTCCAACAGTGGCCTGCCGCTACTTCCAATACTCCATCGTCCCGTCTGTCCGCTACTCTTGTTCTACCTCCCTTCTCTCTTGTCGCTCTTGTTCCCCACTTCTTCCCACCCCATTTCCCCACTTCTTCCCACCCCATTTCCCCACACCTTCCCACCCCATTTCCCCACTTCTTCCCACCCCATTTCCCCACTTCTTCCCATCCCATTTCCCCACTTCTTCCCACCCCATTTCCCCACTTCTTCCCACCCCGTTTTCCCACGTCTTCCTACCCCATTTCCCCACTTCTTCCCATCCCATTTCCCCACTTCTTCCCACCCCATTTCCCCACTTCTTCCCATCCCATTTCCCCACTTCTTCCCATCCCATTTCCCCACTTCTTCCCATCCCATTTCCCCACTTCTTCCCATCCCATTTCCCCATTTCTTCCCATCCCATTTCCCCACTTCTTCCCATCCCATTTCCTCACACCTTCCCATCCCATTTCCCCACTTCTTCCCATCCCATTTCCCGACTTCTTCCCACCCCATTTCCCCACATCTTCCCACCCCATTTCCCCACTTCTTCCCACCCTATTTCCCAACTTCTTCCCACCCCATTTCCCTACTCTTTCCACCCCATTTCCCCACATCTTCCCACCACATTTCACTACATCTTCCCACCCCATTTCCCCACTTCTTCCCACCCCATTTCTCCACATCTTCCCACCCCATTTTCCCACTTCTTCCCCAGACTCTTTGATGTCGTGAGTTTATGAGTTCAAGGACAGAGTGTGGACTGACATCATGGATACTGCCTGTTTGTCCGTCTGTTTGTCTATCTCCCAGTCTGTCTGTCTGTATGTATGTCTTTCTCTCTCTCTCTCTCTCTCTCTCTCTCTCTCTCTCTCTCTCTCTCTCTCTCTCTCTCTCTCTCTCTTCTCTCTCTCTCTTAATGAATGAATGTATGCACTCTCGTGTCCATTCATTCATCACATTAGGCATATGGCCTTATGATTGAATCTTCCCAGCAGTCCCCCCCCCCCCCCCCCCCCGCACCTCCTCTCTCTCTCTCTCTCCTCTCTCTCTCTCTCTCTCTGAATGAATGAATGAATGAATGAATGCACTCTCATGTCCATTCATTCATCACATAGGCATATGGCCTACTGATTGAATCATCCCAGCCCGCAACCGCCCCCCCCCCCCCCCCCCCGCACCTCTCTCTCTCTCTCTCTCTCTCTCTCTCTCTCTCTCTCTCTCTCTCTCTCTCTCTCTCTCTCAATCGACTCCAATAAAAAGAGACAGACCAACAGGCACAGGGATGAAAGGCGAGAGAGAAGGAGAGGGAGAGGGGTGGAGACGGAGGAATGGAAGGAGAGAGAGACATACAGACAGAGAGAGAGACACACGTACACAGAGACACAGGAACAGACAGACAGACAGGCAGGCAGGCAGGCAGACAGACAGACAGGCAGACAGAGATGCACAGAGGACATATTAGATTTCCACGTCCGACCTCGGCTTTGCTGGCGGAGGATGGAATGAGGGGATGAGGGGGGGGGGAGAGATGGAATGGTGGGGGGGGGGGGGGGACGGGCAGCAGGGCATGACCCTAACCTACACATGTGGTTCCCATCAGTATGACAAAAGTTGTGTCAACATAACACGCCCCGTACGGCAGACACTCTGGCACTTGCAGGCAGGCGGTGCTGGAGGAAGCCTTGCAACAGCGGAGACATGTCCCTGTCTGCCCTTTCCTTGTCAGTACAGTAGCAGGTAGCGGCGTTTAATATCCAGTCTTGACTCCAGGACAGACCAACAATGAGAGTTTGGGGGTGGGGGGGGGGGGGGGTGGGGGGGGGGAGAGTGGGGATGAAGGGAAAATGGATCAGGATTGAGACAGGAATAAGGGGTGGAGTGGAGGAACTGGGGAATAGAAGGTGGAGGAATACAGATGGTGAGTGATGGAGTAGAGAGGACAGGACTAAGGGGTGTGGTTGGGGGACAGGGGGATGGAAGGTGGAGGAATGCAGATGTGTGATGGAGTAGAGAGGACAGGACTAAGGGGTGTGGTGGGGGACAGGGGAATGGAAGGTGGAGGAATACAGATGGTATGTGATGGAGTAGAGAGGACAGGACTAAGGGGTGTGGGGGAACAGGGGAGTGGAAGGTGGAGGAATGCAGATGTGTGATGGAGTAGAGAGGACAGGACTAAGGGGTGTGGTTGGGGGAACAGGGGATGGAAGGTGGAGGAATACAGATGTGTGATGGAGTAGAGAGGACAGGACTAAGGGGTGTGGGGGAACAGGGGAGTGGAAGGTGGAGGAATGCAGATGTGTGATGGAGTAGAGAGGACAGGACTAAGGGGTGTGGTTGGGGGAACAGGGGGATGGAAGGTGGAGGAATACAGATGTGTGATGGAGTAGAGAGGACAGGACTAAGGGGTGTGGGGAACAGGGGAATGGAAGGTGGAGGAATACAGATGGTGAGTGATGGAGTAGAGAGGACAGGACTAAGGGGTGTGGGGGAACAGGGGAATGGAAGGTGGAGGAATACAGATGGTGAGTGATGGAGTAGAGAGGACAGGAATAAGGGGTGTGGGGGAACAGGGGAGTGGAAGGTGGAGGAATGCAGATGTGTGATGGAGTAGAGAGGACAGGACTAAGGGGTGTGGGGGAACAGGGGGATGGAAGGTGGAGGAATGCAGATGTGTGATGGAGTAGAGAGGACAGGACTAAGGGGTGTGGGGGAACAGGGGGATGGAAGGTGGAGGAATGCAGATGTGTGATGGAGTAGAGAGGACAGTACTAAGGGGTGCGGGGGAACAGGTGAATGGAAGATGGAGGAATACAGATGTGTGATGGAGTAGAGAGGACAGGACTAAGGGGTGTGGGGGAACAGGTGAATGGAAGGTGGAGGAATACAGATGTGTGATGGAGTAGAGAGGACAGGACTAAGGGGTGTGGTGATGGGACAGGGGAATGGAAGGTGGAGGAATGCAGATGTGTGATGGAGTAGAGAGGACAGGACTAAGGGTGTGGTGGGGAGACAGGGGGATGGAAGGTGGAGGAATGCAGATGTGTGATGGAGTAGAGAGGACAGGACTAAGGGGTGTGGGGGAACAGGGCAGTGGAAGGTGGAGGAATACAGATGTGTGATGGAGTAGAGAGGACACTACAGGACTAAGGGGTGTGGTTGGGGGACAGGGGGGTGGAAGGTGAAGGAATACAGATGTGTGATGGAGTAGAGAGGACAGGACGAAGGGTGTGGGGGAACAGGGGAGTGGAAGGTGGAGGAATACAGATGTGTGATGGAGTAGAGAGGACAGGACTAAGGGGTGTGGGGGGACAGGGGAATGGAAGGTGGAAGAATGCAGATGTGTGATCGAGTAGAGAGGACAGGACTAAGGGGTGTGGTGGGGGAACAGGGGAATGGAAGGTGGAGGAATGCAGATGTGTGATGGAGTAGAGAGGACAGGACTAAGGGGTGTGGTGGGGGAACAGGGAATGGAAGGTGGAAGAATGCAGATGTGTGATGGAGTAGAGAGGACAGGACTAAGGGGTGTGGTGGGGGAACAGGGGAATGGAAGGTGGAGGAATGCAGATGTGTGATGGAGTAGAGAGGACAGGACTAAGGGTGTGGTGGGGGAACAGGGGAATGGAAGGTGGAGGAATGCAGATGTGTGATGGAGTAGAGAGGACAGGACTAAGGGGTGTGGTGGGGGAACAGGGGAATGGAAGGTGGAGGAATGCAGATGTGTGATGGAGTAGAGAGGACAGGAATAAGGTGTGTGGGGGAACAGGGGAGTGGAAGGTGGAGGAATACAGATGGTGAGTGATGAAGTAGAGAGGACAGGACTAAGGGTGTGGTGGGGGGACAGGGGAGTGGAAGGTGGAGGAATACAGATGGTGAGTGATGAAGTAGAGAGGACAGGACTAAGGGGTGTGGGGGAACAGGGGAATGGAAGGTGGAGGAATGCAGATGTGTGATGGAGTAGAGAGGACAGGACTAAGGGGTGTGGTGGGGAGCAGGGGAGTGGAAGGTGGAGGAATACAGATGGTGTGTGATGGAGTAGAGAGGACAGGACGAAGGGGTGTGGGGAACAGAGGAGTGGAAGGTGGAGGAATGCAGATGTGTGATGGAGTAGAGAGGACAGGAATAAGGTGTGTGGGGGAACAGGGGAGTGGAAGGTGGAGGAATACAGATGGTGAGTGATGAAGTAGAGAGGACAGGACTAAGGGGTGTGGTGGGGGGACAGGGGAGTGGAAGGTGGAGGAATACAGATGTGTGATGGAGTAGAGAGGACAGGTCTAAGGGGTGTGGGAGAACAGAGGAGTGGAAGGTGGAGGAATGCAGATGTGTGATGGAGTAGAGAGGACAGGACTAAGGGTGTGTGGGGAACAGAGGAGTGGAAGGTGGAGGAATACAGATGTGTGATGGAGTAGAGAGGACAGGACTAAGGGGTGTGGGGGAACAGGGGAATGGAAGGTGGAGGAATACAGATGTGTGATGGAGTAGAGAGGACAGGACTAAGGGGTGTGGGGGAACAGGGCAGTGGAAGTGGAGGAATACAGATGTGTGATGGAGTAGAGAGGACAGGACTAAGGGGTGTGGGGGAACAGGGGAATGGAAGGTGGAGGAATGCAGATGTGTGATGGAGTAGAGAGGTGCCTGGCATCGACTAGGCCTAAGGTTCCGTCGCTCTGTGAGACATCTTGTTTCTTATTACATTCACAAATAAACTCTGACACACACTCAGACTGCTTTAGCCCTATCTTCACGAGGCCTCGGTGGCAGGATCATGCCACAGATGTGTGTGGTTGAGAGTCGATCCTGTGAATACGGTAGACGACGAGTGTCTAGTTGAGGCTTGATCCTCTGAGAAACGATAGACGCAGCTTTGAATGTAAAACGGCTTATTGAAACAGTGTTTGGAGATAATCTGTAGCTATGGACTCGAACCTGTATTGTTGGGGGGGGGGGGGGGGGGGGGGGGGGGGGCGGGGGTACTGCGAGGTATGTACTGTCCCTGACTCTGTTTTCTCCCCTGTTTCTGTGGTCGTCGAGTGAAGATTCCTCGGTAGAGAAGCTGACAGGGCTATGTCAGATCTCTCCACCTCTTCCACACTGTGCTTGCTGCCACGTCAGACCTGGGGGTTCCAGAATGATAGTTTTGCAAGGCTGATTCAGGAGAAGTAAGGAAAGAGAAAGGGGGAGGGGAGGGGGGGGGGCACCCTGTCCAGAGAACATAAAGCTTGCTGCTCATTCTTTGTCTCATGCAATTTTCAAGGAACGGTGGCCAAGTGGATTGCGCAGTCGCGTGGAAAGCAAGATAATGGTCTTGGTTCCGAGGTTTGAATCACGTGGCGTCGAATGAAAGCTACAAGAGAGCAGTGCAAGAACACGCTAGAAAACCTACAAACAACGGAACAGCGCCAACACACGCACAGCACACGCCAGACACACACAGCACCAGACACACACAGCACCAACACACAACAGACCAGCACCAAGACACACCAACACAGCACCAGACACACAACAGCACAACACGCACAGACACACAACAGCACCAGACACACAACAGCACCAGAACACAACAGCACCAGACACACACAGCACCAGACACACAACAGCACCAGACAACCAACAGCACCAGACACACCAACAGCACCAGACACACCAACAGCACCAGACACACAACAGCACCAGACACACAACCAGCACCAGACACACAACAGCACCAGACACACAACACACAACAGCACCAGACACACAACAGCAACAGCACCAGACACACAACAGCACAGCACCAGACACACAACAGCACAGCACCAGACACACAACAGCACAGCACCAGACACACAACAGCACCACCAGACACACCAACAGCACCAGACACACAACAGCACAACCACAGCACCAGACACACAACAGCACCAGACACACACAGCACAGCACCAGACACACAACAGCACCAGACACACCACAGCACCAGACACACAACAGCACCAGACACACAAACCCAGAAACAGCACCAGACACACAACAGCACCAGACACACAACAGCACCAGACACACAACAGCACCAGACACACAACAGCACCAGACACACAACAGTACCAGACACACAATAGCTGTCTTCTGTCTGTTCTGTGAGCGAGGCGGGGCATACTTTTTTTTTAATTTCACGTGTGTTGTTAAATTATGGATGATGAATGGCATATTATGGCTGGAAAAAAGACCAATGGCAAGAAATTCAGTAGGATATATGGAAAATAGGGGAAAAAAATAAGAAGTTAGAGACCTCCGCTCAAAAGTTTGTTTTTTAAAAAATCAAAATCCCGTACAAGGTGGTGTAAATAGCGGTGTCGGACTCAACCAACACCTCCACTTTTCACACACACACACTCACACACACACAACGCGCACGCACGCACGCACGCACGCACGCACGCGCACGCACGCACGCACGCACGCACGCACGCACGCACGCACCACGCACACACACACACACACACACACACACACACACACACACACACACCTCAAAACGGACAGGCCTGAGTGCTGGTCTTTGAAGCGAGATGCCCAGTTGAACGAGTCTTATAAGAATCATGCATCTAGCGTTGATCTAGACAATAACATAGCATAAATAATGTATTTTTCTGTAGGATCAATAAGATCCATTTCTAAAGACAAAAAATGATACCTATTAACAGGAAAAGCATAGGCTGGGCCGTGCCATAGCGACTCTCTCTCTCTCTCTCTCTCTCTCTCTCTCTCTCTCTCTCTCTCTCTCTCTGTCTGCTCTCTTCTCTCTCTCTCTCTCTCTCTCTCTCTCCTCTCTCTCTCTCTCTCTCTCTCTCCTGTCTGTCTGTCTCTCTCTCTCTCTCTCTCTCTCTCTCTCTCTCTCTCTCTGTCTGACTGACTGACTGTCTCTGTCTCTGTCTCAGTCTCTGTCTCTTCCCTCTGTCTGTCTGTCTGTCTGTCTGTCTGTCTCTCTCTCTCTCTCTCTCTCTCTCTCTCTCTCTCTCTCTCTCTCTCTTAAAAGAAGAAGTCCCACGTCCACACATCATACACAG
>JAFLJL010001913.1:27500-30757 GCA_018398815.1 Conus ventricosus
GAGGAGGGGAGGAGGAGGAGGAGGAGGAAGAAGAAGAAGAAGAAGAAGAAGAAGAAGAAGAAGAAGAGTGTCACGGTCAAAAATAGAACAACCAAGTCGTGGTCCAGGTTGTTTGGACATAAGCTCTAACTCAAATATTCTGGGCGCCACGTAGACGGGCCCATGGTTCGGATCCAGCCAATTAAGCATAGGGGAGAGGCTCCACAGAGACGGTCTGTCCGGCCAGACGGACTAAGCAGCTTTGACCGACGCCTCGATGTCTAGCGAGACGAGTCGTAGCGCCTGGCTCAGGCTCATCTAGCCAATTTGTGGAACCAGCGCCATTGTTAGTCGGACGTCGCAGGTTAAAGCAGGAAAGGGAGAGGGAGAGAAGGTATTGTGTGGTGGGGGTGAAATCTAGCTAATCAATTAAATGACCAATTGACCACCACAGAGAGTAAGGCGTGTAGGCGTGACTGTCATGATTGAATATCCAATGGAATTAGAGGGAGATAACTTCGGGTATCAGGGGTAAAAATACTGACCAATGGTACTCGCCTTTTTGGACAGATCGGAACGGGATAAGAAGGATGTGAGAGTGAGAGAACGGCAGAACGAGAGGAGAAACGAACAGAGAGACAGAGAGAGAGAGGTCTGAGTGTAATCTCTGAGGAGAGAAAAGCAGAGAGATGAGGGGAGGAGAGAAGAGAACCAAGTTGAGAGATTAGCATGAGATAGTCTGCAGAGGAAGGACTGAGGAGAGATGTGGAGAGAGAGAGAGTTGCTAACTAATGAAGAGGAAAAGAAAGAAAAGAAAAAAGAAAAGAAAAGCAACCATGTCCATTTGATAAGAGCAGACTAGAGAGAGAGAGAGTGCAATGCGTTAATGCAGGAAGAAAGACAGGAGAACAGATCGATGTTGATAGTCACTGTTCTATCTTAACCGGGGGTTCGACCTCATACTTGGCCAGCGCCACTTCCATCGGCAGTCCAACCACAGACCAACGCCAGTGCCAGCAGACCAATACCAGTGCCAGCAGTTGTGTCGTGTTGTGAAAGTGACAGTGGAAAAAAAAAAAGGAAAAGAAAAAGAGACAGTGATTCGTGAATAGTTAAGATCACCTGCCAGGTAAAGTAGAAATCTATTTATACCCGGGTTAGTTAATGATGTTTTAGATAAATGATTTTGTGAAGTTCAGGAAAGAGAGAATGTTTTATTTCATTTGATTCCATATGCATTGATGTTTCGTTCTATGATCATGTGTAGTAAAAGTTATAGACTTTACTAGTGGTTTGATGTGACGAATGCATGATATATGAATGAGATTGTAAGCAAGCTGTGAGTG
The DNA here is from genome assembly GCA_018398815.1 of Conus ventricosus. NCBI lineage: Eukaryota > Metazoa > Mollusca > Gastropoda > Neogastropoda > Conidae > Conus > Conus ventricosus. The sequence continues at coordinate 28,826 of JAFLJL010001913.1, forward strand.
TGTTTGGGCTGTGCGCTAGTCCTCCTCCACTGACATCACCCGAGGTTGACATTTATTGGCGAGCCTGCCAGGATATTCTGGCCCATTTATTATAATTGTTCAACTTCTCAGAGAGGAAGCTGGGTGGGATTCAAGTATTGTAATCCTAAGACAAGGGGTTGTCTTACTGTATGTTCCCAAGATAGTTAATACTAGGCTTGGCATTGCTTCCAAGATAGTTAATACTAGGCTTGGCATTTCAGCCCCAGAGTACTTATTTCGCACAGATTGCCTATAATTCGCTCTCATAGTTGGGTCAGGCGCTGGGCGTCTTATAAAAACTAACTACGTTGTCCCAAGCTAATATTATCATTCATAGGATTGTGCTATTACGTCACGCGTGTCGGTAACCACCAGTTTGGCTGTCGTAGTTATAAAATCTTGTTCAAAAAAAAAAAAAAAAAAAAAAGAGATATAATGGCGGAAGAAAAGAACACCCCTATTGAACAACTTGTGAGCGTCGCTCGTGATCTAGGTTACTCAGGAGATGAGTTGCATGCATTCGTTGAAAACCAACAAAAGATGGAAGAGATGAACGCGCGGAAAGATGCCGTGTTGCAGTAGAAATAGCAGAGCAGGAAAGGACTAAAGCTAGCGCAGCGCAGGAAACAGAAAGAATGAAGCAGGAAACAGAAAGAATAAGGGAAGCGCAGGAAACAGAAAGAATGAAGCAGGAGACAGAAAGAATAAGGGAAGCGCAGGAAACAGAAAGAATGAAGCAGGAAACAGAAAGGATTAAAGCTAGGGAAACGCAGGAAAACAGAAAGACTAAAGGTCCAATTAGAGTTAGAGAAAGTGAGAATACAAAGGGAGACCACCGATGATGGTAGTTCACTTTCCAGTGACTCTGTGCGCAGTTACGCCCCCGACCCAAGTTGCCAAAATTCTCTGAAGGAACCGATTCGATTGATGCATACATCAGTCGTTTCGAAACGTTTGCGACCAGTCAGGGTTGGCCTTCAGAAGAGTGGGCAGTCATTTTGTCAGCGCTATTGACGGGTAAGGCATTACAAATTTTCACTGCGTTACCAGCGGAACAACAGTCTGATTTCGGCGCTGTGAAGGAATCGTTGATGAAAGGATTTGACCTCACAGAGGAGGGGTTCAGGAAGAAATTTCGTTCAGCTAAATTACAAGCAGGTGAGACGTACACTCAGTTTGGTGCACGTTTAGATCACTATTTTGATAAATGGTTAGAGTTGAGCAGTACGAAGAAGGGTTCGCTGAATTGAAAGAGCTAGTTATGAAGGAACAGATTTTGTCAGGTTGCGGCCCTGAGTTAACCATACATTGAAAGAGAGACAGCCAGAGACAGCAGGAGAGTTCTTGAAGTTCGCAGAAGTGTATAGAGAGGCACGTTTGGGCACTAAGGTGCAGGAGAAACAGGTGCTAGGCACAGGTGAGAAGAGTGCAGGAGACTGTCACGGTCAAAAATAAACTCAACCAAATTCGTGGTCAATCGCCACCAGCCCAGTTGGACTTAAGCTCTAACGCAAATATTCTGGGCGTCAGGCGACGGCCCCCATGGTTCGGATCCAGGCAATTAAGCAAAAGGGGGAGGCTAACCTCATCCTCCACAGAGACGGTCTGTCCAACCGCCGGACTAAATAGCTGACGACGCATTCACCTGTCGCCTCAGCCAATAAAGGCTATTTTTAGCTCTCGTGGAGACAGCACTGTCTGCTAGACGGACTAAGCGTCTGGCCGAATGTCTCGATTGGTCTGCCAGCCAACGTCTTGGAGCCTACCCAGACTCATCTAGCCAATTTACACTGACCAGTGTCCCCGACTTAAGCCACCGGCGCCCGTTAAGTAGGGAAGGGGGGAAGGTATGTTGGGGGGGTGAAATCTGCTAATAATTAAATGACCATTGAACCACAGAGGTAATTGGGG
>JAFLJL010001914.1:0-2500 GCA_018398815.1 Conus ventricosus
CATGTTCCCGACGTCCTCCGCTATCCCGGAAGTGGGCAAATGGTTTTTACCCCATGCAAGTCAAGTAAGCAAAAGAACTCGTGGAGAGCGTGGCCAGAGAGTCCTCAGAAGAGAAGCCCCCTTCAGGCAAGTGTTTCGCCTTATCTCCTGACACTCTAGGGGGGTTGGCCACACCCGGTTCATGACTCCGGATGTCCCTCTGCTGCCCCTTTTTTTTTCCCCATCTTGGGACAAGCCATGGCTGGATTCGAACCCATGACCCTCTGGACATGCTCATTTTCTACTTAATGACTCGCGCTTTAACCACTGAGCCACAGGACACCTGATATTTGTAGGGAAATTAAGCCTTATGAAGTTCACTTTTGTTCCTCCTTGACCAGATCCAGCTTGAACACCTCTCTGCCGCTTCTGCCATTGCTTTCAGGCTCTGGTTTTTTTCCTTCCCTGCAACTGAGAGCTGTTTCATGAGGCTGTATGCAGACGTTCCTACAAATCCCCTCGCTCCAATTTCTGCAGAGGACTTTGACCTATCTATTCCTAGACCAAAGAAATAATCTTTATAAATCTAGTTTTTTATACTCTGGTGGAAATGTATGGAACAAGTTGCCAACACGCTTTAAAAGTATAAACAATAAAATCCAGTTTAAAAATAATCTGAAAAGGTATCTCATGAATGATTCATAACTTACATTTTCCCCAAAACCTTTGAAATATGGTTTTATGGTTTTTCACAGTGTATGCATGTGTATATGTATATCTATGTACATGCTCTGCATGATGTGTGTGCCTCAGAGGAAAGGGTATGTCAGTGTCCACAGTATTCTTAGAGTATACGTACCGTGCACATTTGTGAAGAAAATGTACATATTGTACATAACCAATCTCTCTCTCTCTCCTCATCTCCTCTCCCTCTCTCCTTCCTCTCTTCTCTCTCCTCTCTCCTCTCCTCTTACTTTATGGAATTTCCCCTTCTCATTTGTATACTCCCTACCTCCCCCCTCCCCCCGCCTCCCCCCCCTACCCCCCCTCCCCCCCTACCCCCCCCCCCCCCCCCTCCAATCCATTTCTTCTCTGGTTTCTATTTGTTGTTATCTCTGACTTTCATAAATTTTTGTGATTAGTCGTCGTTTCACACCGACTTTTTTAAAATTTTATTTTATTTAGTTTTTTTTTATGGATGGCTTGATGTAAAAAAGCAGATTTATTGCTTATTCAATGTTCCATCTGAAAATAAAATTTTGACTTTGACTTTGACTTTGACACACACACACTTACTCTTTCACACATGTAACCCTTTCTAATTTAATTTAACGGCATCAACAACAAAACCCATGCCGCTTGGCACGCAAGCAATAAACACCCAGTGTCATCAATTTTTTCTTTTTGTTTTTCTTCTTTTTTTGTGCGTAAGCAGGCTGATACTCCTGCGGACACTCCCTGTATAGGCAAGCAAGTATTAATCCCATCTACCCAACAAAGGGAGTGGAGTACATGACGGTTTTGATTTATCCCGCCATTAAGGCAGCCATACTCCAACTTCAGGGAAGGTGCATGCTATGTGTAATGTGTCATCCATACCAACGGCCAAACTGGCCTTCTCTTCCAAAAGTTGGTGATGGGATTTGACGTGTGTGCAAGATGTTATGCGTGCGTTCACACACGAACCTCGGTTTAGAGTCTCATTCGAAGGACTGTATGGGAAATGGAGTCGAACCAATGTTAACTCCGAGGGAAAAATCCCCCTGTACCAAAACGGCACGGCGGAGATTTGAACCGGCAACCCCAAGTAAAGATGAAGAGTCCGCGCTCTACCACTGAGCTATTCGGGCTGCCAGTGGCATTAATGAACCCAGCAACTGAGCGAGTGCTGACAGGTGATAGCAAGATTCACCTGTCTCCTCACACGTTATACGCCACAAACTCTCCCTAGACCCAGCGAGGAATGGGCGACTTCTCTAATCTTCAGGATGTCCGCATACCAGACCTTCCCCCTTCCCCACCCCCACCCCAATCTCCATCACCCCCCCCCCCCCCTTCCCATACTCTGCACCACTTCTCTAGTAAACGCATTTCAGCCGTTGGCTGCAGCCACGATCGGCTTGGAACTGTCGTCTGGTCAATAAAGGCGGGATAACTCCAGCTTACTCTCAGCAAGAGAGAGAGAGAGAGAGAGAGAGAGAGAGAGAGAGAGAGAAGAGAGAGAGAGAAAGGGAGGGGAGGGGAAGGGGGTGTAAAAATCAATAGCGCGGCCCTGACCTCTTAGAAAAGGGGACGAAAATGTGGAGGATGGAAAGGGGGGCGAGGGGGGGGGGGGGGGGGGGGGGGGGGGGGGGGGGGGGATGAAAAAAAGGGAAGGGGGTGGGGCCAGTGGGTTGCAGAAAGGGGGTGGAGATGGGGTTAAAGGGGTGGGGGGGGGGGGGGGTCTGGTTTAATAATAATATTCGATCTCTTTTTCTTCATCCCCAAATAACAAAAAAAGGGCTGGGGTTTTTAGAAGGTT
>JAFLJL010001914.1:10000-15000 GCA_018398815.1 Conus ventricosus
TGGGTTATTGGGATGGCAAGGGTTGTTGGGTGGGTGGGGGTGTTGGGATGGCAGGGTTGTTAGTATTGGCAGGGTTGTTTTGGGGGATGGGGAGGGGGGTTTGTGGTAAAGTGCGGGTTGTTGGGAGGCAGGGTTGTTGGGATGGCAGGGTTGTTGGATGGCAGGGTAGTATGGTTGAAGGGTTGGGGGTTGTTGGGATGGCAGGGGATGTTGGGGGGTGGGGTGTAGGGATTGGCAAGGGTTTATTGGGAATGGCAGGATATTGGGATGGCAGGGTTGTTAGTGGATGGGGTCGTGGTGTTGGGATGGCAGGGATGTTGGGATGGCAGGGTAGTTTGGGGGATGGGGTGGGGTATTTGGGATTGCAGGTAGTTGGTCATGCAGGTTTGTTTGGGGGATAGGGGAGGGGGGTTGTTGGTATGCCGGGTGTTGGGATGGCAGGTTTTGATGAGGATGGCGTGGGGTTTGTTGGATGGCAGGGTTGTTGGGATGGCAGGGAAGTTTGGTATGGCAGGTATAGTTGTGGATGTGTGAGGGGAATACTAGGGATGGCCAGTGGTTGTAAAGGGGGATAGGGGTGGGGAGTTGGGAAAGCAGGGGATGTTGGGAAGGCAGGGTTATGGGGGATGGGGAGGGGGATGATGGGATGGCAGGGTTGTTGGGATGGCAGGGTTGTATGGGAAGGGGAGGGGTTATTGGGATGGCAGGCTTGTAGGGGATGGGGTGGGTTGTTGGGATGGCAAGGGTTGTTGGGAGGCAGGGTTTGAAGGGGGCAGGGTTGGTGGTATGTTGGGATGGCAGGTAAGTTGGGATGGCAGGGTTGTTGTGGGATGGGTGGGGTTTTTGGGATGCAGGGTTGTTGGGATGGCAGGGATGTTGGAATGCAGTGTTTGTAGGTAAGGCCGGGTTGTTGGGGGCATGGTGTGTGGTAAGATTGGGAAGCAGGATGTTATTGATGGCAGGGTTTGTTTGGGGGATGGGGTGGGGTTATAGGGATGGCAGGTTTTGGGATGGCATGTATGGTTAGGGATGGCAGGGTTGATGGATGGCAGGGTAGATGGGATATGCAGGGTTGTTTGGGATGGCAGGGTTGTTGGGGGATGGGGTGGGGGATGTTGGGATGGCAGGGAAGTTTGGATGGCAGGGTTGTTGGGATGGAAGGTAGTGGGAAGGGGGAGGTGTTATTGGGATGGCAGGGTTGTATGGGGATGGGGAGGGGTTTGTTGGGATGGATATGGATAGGTAGGGAGGCATTTTGGAATTGGGCTGGGCAGGGCATGTAGGGGAAGGTTGTGGGGGTTGGTTGGGGGGTGGGGAAGTTGGGATGCAGGTTTAGTTGGGATGGCAAGGTTGTTGGGGAATTGGGGAGGGGGGATTTGTTGGGATGGCAGGGTTGTTGGAAATGCAGGGATATGATGGATTGCAGGGTTGTTGGGGGTGGGGAGGGGGTTGTTGGGGATATGCTGGGTTGTATGGGGATGGCAGGGTTGTTGGGCTGGTCCGGGTATTGGGAGGCAGGGTTGTTGGGATGCAGGGGTATTGGGTTAAATGGTGGGTGATATGTGGGATGGGTGGGGATGTATGGGATGGCAGGGTTGTTGGGATGGAAGAGTTGTATGGGAGGCGTGGGGTTATTGGGCAGGCAGGGTTTTGTTGGGGGCATGGGGTGGGGTTGTAGGGAGGGTCGGGTTTTGTTGGGGGATGGGGTGGGGTTTGTTAGGGAAAGGCAGGATGTTGGGGCATGGCAAGGTTGTTGGGATGGGTGGGGTTGTTGGGATGGCAGGGTTGTTTGGGATGGCAGGGTTTTAGGGGATGGGTGGGGTTTGTTGGGATGCAGGGATGTTGGGATGGGAGGGTTTTGTTGGGATGGCAGCGTTGTTGGGATGGCAGGGTTGTTGGGGGATGGTGTGGGGTTATTGGGATGGCAGGATTTTGCATTGCAGAGTTGATGGTATGGCAGGGTTGTTGGGGAAGGGGTGGGGTTATTGGGATTGCAGGGTTATTTGGGAGATGGGAGGGGATGTATGCTGGCAGGGTTGTATGGGGGATGGGGTGGGGTTCTTGTGATGGCAGTGGGGTATTAGGGCATGGGTGGGGAATGGGGAGGGGAATGTAAATTCTTTTGGGGTGGGGAGGAGAGGGATAGGGAAATTCGGACCGGAGACTCTCTCCCCCCTTCCCCCCTCCTCTCTCCTCCCACTACTCTTTCCCCTCTTCTTCCCTCCCCTCCCCCACCTCCCCCGCTCAACCACAATGATTAGAAGCACTAGAACCTTCCTACTGAACATTAATACACGTTTAGCCCGCACGAGAGAGAGAGAGAGAGAGAGAGAGAGAGAGAGAGAGAGAGAGAGAGAGTAGAAGAGAGAGAGAGAGAGAGAGAGAGAGCGAGAGAGAGGGAGGGGGAGGGAGGGAGGATGGGAATGGAACGATGAATGGGTGTTTCCAGTATACATGAAAGGCAACGTGAGATGCAGCCGTTAAATTTGGTAGCCTCAGGGGAGGCACGAACGCACATACCGGTGCCCTGTCCATGACGTACGGTTTTTGCCCCACAAGAGTTAACTGCTCTTAGGACAGACACGACTACGGAACGAAGGACCTTAAATGAGAGAGAGAGAGAGAGGAGAGAGAGAGAGAGAGAAGAGAAGAGAAGAGAGAGAGAGGAGAGAGAGAGAGAGAGAGGTGGTTGGAGAGTGTTTGAGTATTTTCCCCAATACTAGTCAGTGGAGCGTTCCATCAAAAGAAAGTAAGATCGTAGTTATAATTGATATGGGTGCTAGAGGCGTAATTGACAAAAGAATAGTAAATCAGAATATTTCCCAGCGTGATTGTGAGTGTGAGACTTGATCAGAAGAGAGCGAGGAGAATCTAATGCCTCAGTGATATGATACAAATGTTGCAGAAGGCTTTTTTTTTTCTTCTTTTGAATACAAACATCCTAATTTGATTAAAGGGGAGCGTGGGAATGGAAGGCATTCCATTGTACCTAAGGACTTGGAACAATGTTTTATGTGTTTCGCCGTCGATAATGGGTTTAGCATAATCATTATCTTCTTTCTCTTCTTGACGTCAAGGATTGTGGTGTTATCATTTATCATTATCTTTCATTCTCTTCTTGACGTCAACGTGTGTTTCTCATTATCCATTATCTTCTTTCTCATCTTGACGTCTAAGTTTGTGTGTTATCATTATCATGTCTACTTCACTCTTGACGACAAAGTTTTGTGTTATCATTATCATTATCCTCTTTCTGTTCTTGACATCAAAGTTGTGTGTTATCATTTTCATTATCTTTTTTTTCCCTCTTGCCGTAAAGTTGTTGTGTTAACATTATCATCATCTTCTTACCCTTCTTGACGTCAAAGTTGTGTGTTATCATATCATTATCTTCTTCCCCTTCTTGACGTCAAAGTTGTGTGTTTCATTATCATTATCTTCCTTTCCCTTCTTCTGACGTCAAAGTTGTGTGTTATCATTATCATTATCTTCTTTCCCTTCTTGACGTCAAAGTTGTGTGTTTATCATTATCATTATCTTTTTTCATCCTCATGATAATCCTTTCTCTTCTGACGCCAAAGCTGTGTTCTATGAAATAAGAGCATGGTAAACATACAGAACCAATGGATACAACACAGAGAACAGATAGGACCTAATCCACAGAACAGATGTCGAACTAAAATGCAAGGCAGAGACTTATAGCAGGAACAGACAGAACAGACATACATCAAATATAAAGAATGGACATAAGTCAATGTACCTAGCAGGTCTGTATAAGGAAACACAGCAGGTACAGATACGTTTATTTCCTTTTCTCTTCACTCTTTGGCAATCACCAGGGCACACACTGAAGATCAATTCACAGACTCCTCCACTTCCTGTCAGTCGTATGCCAGCAGGCCTGAGCTCTGCCATTGTTCCATGTCCACTTCTGCGACGTGTCAGTCCATCCTAACTTTGTCTGTTTTCCACTCATCACAACACTATCTTGCCTTAGTCATACGATATTCTGTCCTTTACAGATACACACATATTTTTCAGGGGCAAAAACACTTTTTGTTTTGTTGGGAACACCTGAGTTTATAATACATGTGATGATAAACCCGTTACTAATTTTCAGGAGATGAATTGTGCAGGACTTTATGGGCTTAAGTGTAAGTCATAATTCTATGTGTGTAGTTGAAAGGATTAACAAAATTTAACAGTCTATAAGAGAAATCTGTATTATAATTACCAAGAAAAGCATAACAACATTTTTTTTTTTTCAGAATCAAAGTGTTGTTTTATGTCACAATATCACACACTCATATTTTGAAATCTTAACTAAACGGAATATTTATGGTAACAATATCTAAATTTCAGGTTAATCACGTTTTGGAACTTTAGGAATAAAGTAGAAGTGGAGGGGGGGGAGGGAGGGAGGGAGGGGAGGGGGCATATGTCCTTTTGTTCTTTCCGACTTCGTGTATTGACTCTTCTCCCCTTCCCAACCGTCACTACCCCACCCACCCCCACCCCCACCCCCACCCCCTCCCGAATCGCATACCACACTGAAAGACAAAAAGAAAAGAAAAATGATAATGACAACATACCAAACCAAGCCAGAAATAATAGAACATGAAGGATGAACTGGAATCACTTGTATGAAGGCGAATTGAATCACTGGTAATTTAAAACAGAATGTGGAGGAGAATTGGAATCACTGTATTTAACAGAACATGGATATAATAAGAATCACAGTATTTAACAGAAATAATGGAGGAGAATTGGAATCACTTGTAATAAACATAATATGAGGAGATTGGAATCACTTTGTATTTACAGAATATGGAGGAGACTGGAACACTGGTATTTAACAAATATGGAGGAGAATTGGAATCACTTGTATTTAACATAATATTGAGGAGAATAGGAATCACATGTATTTAACCCTAATATGGAGGCGGATTGGAATCACTGGTATTTAACAGAATATGGAGGAGAATGGGAACACTGGTATT
>JAFLJL010001915.1:0-33539 GCA_018398815.1 Conus ventricosus
TCCACACCTATTCACATGTCTCCACGAAGCAGTTTGACAAAGTGTTCTCTTTTTAACAAAGTCTTTTTCTGCCGAACAGTCATCTATAATAATAGTTGTCTGTGCTCTTTTAAACAGTTTAAAAAAGTATTCTAACCACTCACTCAATTTATTGCTAGGATCAACTAAATATATGTTATCATCTGCCCATATAAACTTTCTATCATGATATGCTTTGTTAAATTCAAGTGTTGGACAAAAAAATCACAATATAATCAAAATTTATTGCGATAAACTGTTTTGTAATGGGTCTAGGATAAATATTGTTTTTCCACAACCAGTCTGTCCACAAATCAATGAACAATGAGAGTTTTTGTCATAAAGTTTAACTGCTCCATAGTTTTATAACAGAATTTAATCTAATCCATTTTATTGTTTTTATCATGCTCTCTGTCAAAACTTGTCAGTATAATAAAACCCTATAAGATCTAAATGTGTAATATTAATCCAATTCAGTGCTGTAAGATTGTTCTATTTAGACTAATATTGATTTTTTTGCTGTTGTTATACCGTAATATCCTCGCCATTTGAAGAACGACGATGGTAAACTTTAAGTTTTTCAACGTCTAAGTTTTGCCAGCTATTAGAATTCCTTTTAAAAGGACGTCACTGACCCCCACAGCCCCATTCCTCGCCTCATCTTTTAAGACAGAAATTTCAAATACTTTGTGAACGTGTCTCCTAATTTCATTTGTGGAAAGAACTGTAATTTTGTAGAAGCGTCCTTTAAAACCGTTTCTTTTCTGTGGAGGATGTACTGTTATTCCCATACGGCGTTATTTCAATTTCTTTCCGACTATTGTCGTCGGCAAAAAGACTTCTGTAAGGGCCAGAGTTGAATGCTTTTCTGAAACTTTTTTGACGGCTAAAAAATGAAATTTGGGGCTTATGAATTCAAATTTTATGTCCATTCTAAATATGGTTCAAGTGCCATTGAGGTCTGGTTTTCGAACTATTTTATATTCATACTGGCCAACATTATTTGCCTCTAGATTGCCCCAGTTGTTCTAGTTTGGGAAACTTTTGCTGTCGCCTACTTCTTTGCATTTATAATCTCCATCTTTGGTGTACTCAAACCATAAAAAGGGCGCCTACTCACCGTTTTGTTCAAAGTCCGCAACGTCTGCAAGGTCTTTAATTCTAAAGTTATACACCTCACAGGCGCTAATGTAACTCCTGATTCTTCGGGCCCCGCGCGACATTTTTTTTTTAGTAACGTATTATTTTATTTCTAAAACAATGTGCAGATTATCGCACTTTACAACTTTCCCCGTTTTGTCTGTATTTTTATATTAAATGACCCGCCCTCCCACAAACTAATCTTTTAAACTGTAAATTGGGGAATTGTATAATTTCATATCGCAATATGCAGCTTCCCGCCGGAGAGCTTTTAAAACAGTTGAGGGCCTTCCATCATATAAGTTTTCACCCAGTGCTCAGCACATCCAAATGAACATAGAGTAATGAATGTAATGCAAGATCAGCGGACTTTCCCCCTCAAATAGTTTTGTCTGGCGCAACTCTAAAACTATAACGGGCCGATTGGCAGTTTTTAAAGCCTAACATTTTAGCTAGCTCTCTATCAAAATAGTAACCTACTTCTTCTTCTTTAGGCTTGAATGTTAACATTGTTTTCAGATTCGCATTGTTAAGTTTGAATAATGTCAAAGTTACTCATTGCTTCTTTAGTGAGCAAAACCCGTATAACCATCAGGTATGGTTAAAGGCTAACTAATCGTCCTCTATTATTAACTTTTTTAATCTATTATTCTCCTTGGATTCACTTATATTAAACCATACGACTTTGTAAAAAATTTCATGGGGGCGACCATTTTTGGGTTTCCCCAATTGTTATCAATAGCATGTTCTAAAACGAAGGACGGTCTTGGTTGTTATTGTTAAAACATTTTTTAAAAACAAAATAAAAATGATCCATTAAATAACTGATGCAAAATATTCTGCTGGGCCGCACTACAATCTTAAAAATATAACAACTAACACCCCTCGACATTTCTGTGACTCAGTCGGTGCCTTTCAAGTAAAGGTTAGTACTCCATTGGACAAAATCTTAAACCCCCCTATTAAAAACGACCGCATCCCCAAAGTGGTTTAGGTCATCCGATGCAGTTTTATCAGACCAGTTAAACTTTGCTGTGTTTTGTGCATCAACTGGTGCGGAGTGTCGTATGCTGATCACTTAAAAAACACAACCAAGCACAGTAAAGAGCACAGTAAACGGTCCTTCTCAGCCAGCAGTCAGTGAGAGAATAGCTGTGTCTAATGCCACAACACAAAGACTTTGGGGTTGGTTCAAAAAGTAGTAAGTAATCAGTGTCAACCATGGCGGGTCTCTGCAGTAATCGGATAGTGCGAAGTCCTTAGGTAGGCCGGGAACTAGCAATTAAAAGGGTTACCGCCCCTACGTTACTCTATGGGGCTGTTTAGCCCCTGCTGCTTTTCCCCTACGTTACTCTATGAGGGGCGTTCAGCACTGCTGCTTTCCCCTACGTTACTCTCTGAAAACTTTAGTAAATTAGTACTGAAAACGGATAACAACACAGTATTATGTTTTTTTAGGGTTTACTAGTTAGAGAACTAATAAATGTCTGTTCTGGGGTCGCCCGGGCGAAACCGGGTAAGGCCGGTTGAAGGGGTTGAGCCAGAACAGACATTTATTAGTTCTCTGAAATAGTAAACAACTGCAGGCATAAATGGAAATCGTTGTTGGGAACACACCCAAAACAAAAACCTGAAAGCCCAAAAAAAAAAACGTGCAGCCAACCCCACGTACAAACAACCGCAAAACGGGAGAAAAAGGGGAGCCCACACCAAATAACAGGGCGGGGCAAACCAAAAAAACCACCATGACAGCGAAACACGCTCGAAAGAAATTTGTTTTTTTAAATTCCTTTTTTAAACTTTTTTAACAATGTTGCCCCCAAGGGGTTGACCATTTTTAAAAAAATTTGTTTTGGGCATTTTAAAAATAATGATATAATTATAATATATATATAAAATATAATATATATAAATATAATAAATATAATATAAATAATAAATATATATACATATCTATATAAAAATACATATAATATATATATTATTATTACATACATACACATATTTTGTAGTAATGAAATGTTCCCTTTTGGGTCTCTCACTTTGCCCTCCATTCCCATCCCTGTCTGCCGTCTCCCCCCCCCCCCCCCCCTCCACCCCATGCCTTTCCCTTTTTTTTTAACTCCCCCCCCCCCCTTATTTCTGTTCCCCTCTCTCCTTTTCCCCTTTCTCTCTTTTATGTGTTGTGTGTGTGTGTGAGTGTGTGTGTAGGCTGGTGGTCCAATGCATGTGTTTCGCCTTGCATCAACAGTTATCAGCAGGGCCCTCTTTTTTAAACTGAACAAAAAATTTTCCCCGAAATATGTCATTTCACTTGATGTCACACACCACACATGCTGCATGCACACATGCACGCACCAACAACGCGCGCGTATGCACACCACACACAACACCTTTTAAGTTTTTTTTTAAACCAATCCAGTCGCATTGTTGTCATTTCTTTGAGGGTTTTTTTTGGTTTTTGGTGGTTTTGTCTCTCTCCCATTCTGTTGTGTGTTGGTGTGTGTTTTGGGGTTGTGTGGGGGTGTTGGTGCACGCCACAAAATAAAGAAAGAAAAAGGGGCAACGACCACAGACGACTTCAGAATTAGCATTTGCACAGTATTCTAAACTTGTGTGGTTTGTGCTTCCCTATATCTTAATGATTTAAAATCTTACATGTTTAAAAAAACCAGGGCCATTTGAGGGGCCGTTTTTTTCTGTGGGGCAGGGGGGATACTTTACCAAAAAGGGGCCCGGGTCAAAAAAAAAAAAATGCTCAACCTGTAATCTCCCAGTGTCTTGGACGAATGATGGTGAGTTGGGTAAAAAGAAATGAAATGAGATGACGTGCAATGCTTGTACTATCACCTGAACACTCTTGGATCACCGGGAACGAATGAGTGTAGTTGGGAAGAAATGAAATGAAATGCATGACAATGTTTTGTATCATCACCTAAACACTCAGGAGTCCCTGATGCATCTTAAAAAATGACCAGGTCCCTGAACAATTTCAACAGGAGTGGCCCACGTGGGGGCTGTTTTTTTCACCCTGCCACAGGGGCACCCACACTCCATCTTCAGGGGCAGAATATAAGTCTCACACATCTAATTCCATTCCCAGAACACTGCCGTGCTGCCCAGAACAAAGCACATTCGTGCTTCATTCCATTTCAGACTCGCCACATCATACAGTGTGACTCCACATCATACAGGTTGACTCCTTTCTGTGCTCCATTCTTTCAGACTCTGTCCAGCATCATACATGTGTGACTCCTTTCGTGCTAAATTTCCTTTCAGACTCTGTCCAGCATCAAAAACATGGTACCCACATCAGTACTCAGTACATGTGTGACCCCCATCAATTTGTGCGACTCCAGCACAGTACATTGTGACTCCATTCTGCGCTCCATTCCATTTCATGACTCTTCCCACATCAGTACATTGTGACCCCCAGCATCAGTACAGTGTGACTCCAGCATCATACTGTGACTCCATCTGTGCTCCATTCCTTTCAAAAACTGTCCACATCATACATGTGGACTCCTTTTTTACCCCATCTATATTTGGTTTTGATTTCTACAGGAATTTATTGTTCAATCCTCACAATTTCATGTTAAAACCCACCACACTGCAAAAACCCCAGCAACAAAAAAAAACAAGTTCTTCGTTTGTTAAATTTAGCAAACTTCTGTGCAAATAAAAACATCCCAAACGTCCTATAACAACGGGAAAAATCATCATAGAATCTTCTCTCTTTTAAAGAACAACTGTATTCATAGACTGCATGTACAGGGTTGTAGCACTGACGGAAGGTTGTACATTGTGAAGACTGATGACATTGACAGTGAAACAGAAACAAACAGACAGCGCCGGGGACAGACAGAGAAAAAGGGAAAGTAAAAAGAACATTGGGAAATGTTTGAAGAAACAATGAAAAAAATTTTTTAAGTGTGGATAGATCAACATTCATACTAGTTCCTGCACAAAAACAACAAAAAAAAAGTACACAAATATTCATTTTTTTTTAATGACGGGAATGAAACTAAAAACCCAAAAAAACAAATTCAACTCCTAAAATTAAAAAGGGGAGACCACAATATTGCAGTCAAAACAAGATTCATGTTTGCACATCACTAAAAAAAAAAAAAAATTGCGACGAGAATCAATTTCAAAACATCATCTGTTTTTTTTACTACACACACAATGTGCTACAGCACACACCATTGCTCAAAGTCTTCCAAAAAATTTGCCCCTAACAAAAAGGCTTGTGATCAGCTCTCTCTCTTTCTCCCCAAAACACTTTTTCCTACGTTCCAATTCTTCTTGCATCTTGTAGAATGCTGTTTTTTATAAACAGCAAACATTAAATGGCCAGGATTAAAGCAAACATAAAAGGCAAAAATTTTGAAAAAAGCAGGATGGAAAAGGGGGAGGGGGCAGTTCACTCCAAGTTTTTAAAAAACCCCAGAGAAGGGGGAGAGGGGGGGGGTGACCCAGCACAGCCCCCCTTTTTTCCCCATTCACACCTTACTATTGGCAAACACCTTTCTGCTTTTTCCAACATAATTTTTTTTGTCCAACAGATGTTTTTTGTTTTCTGCTGAGCCCCACTACAAAAAAAAAAAAAAGGGGCCTTTTTTCCCCGGGAAAAATGAGTATCGAACTACAAAAAACCTGCACGACACACACACCACCACCACACACCCGCACACACTGCACACCACATGCACACACACACACACTAGAGGACATAATCAGACCATCTCCAGTTCATCCCCCAAAAACAAGGCACAGTGACGGGCATACAACAAGACAGATGAGGAGCATCTTCACACAAAAACCCTGAATTATGTGCAACAATTTTTCATTGCCATACAACCCTACAAAACATAAAAAAGCACTATCCAACAACAAAAGTGCAGAGGCCTTACAACGCCTTCACACAAAGAACACAGGTATCCCCCCCTTTATCGCTTTAGTTAATGGTCACTAGAACTGGTGAAATCTTTAAAAATCAAAAAAACACAATAAAACCAATTTAAATATAAAATTTTTTCATGCCTTTTCCTTTTGAATAACCGACAAAACAGAAACATATTCATGCTTACAAAAACTACTTCGGTTTATTTCACAATCAGAACTAAAAGCACATTATTTAACTTGGGTTTACTAAATTTTAATTATAGAAAATTTCAAATTCCACACCAACACAAATAAAAACAAATTCAAAAAGGGCAATTAAGGAAGAGGGTGGGCGGGCAATGGGTGGGGGGTGGGGGTTTAAAAAACACACAGACAGGGGAGGGGAAAAAGGGGGGAAGCAGACAGGGGGGACGGAGAAGAAAACAGGGGACGGAAAGGAAGAAGAAGACAGGGGACGCAGGAAAAGAAGACATGGGACGGCAGGAAAAAACGGGGAAACGGCAGAAAGAAAAGACAGGGGGACCAGGAAGAAGACGGGGGAGGGCAAAAAGAAGACATGGGACGGCGAAGAAGCAGACAGGGGACTCAGGGGGGGGAACAGGATGGGAAAGATGGAGCCTCACTGAAAGGCAACGACTTAAAAATGTCAATAACCAAAACTCGAAAAAATGAAGAGGTGCTGTGAGGTGGGGGGGAGAGGGTACGATGGGGGGGGGGAGGGAACAGGGGTCAGATCTCACTTTCCAGTGAACTCCCACATCATGTTCACTGCAGAGTTGTATCACTCCGGGGTTGACATCCACACTCATGAACTCCCGCATGATGTACACGCAGATTGTATCACTCCGGGTTACAGTCCATACTGCTATGAACTCCAACTACCCACAATACTACTCTACTTATGCAGGAGGGTTTGGGAAAATTTACTATGAAAACCCACACACTGTTTGCAAGTGGATCAGGGAACTGGGGGTGCACACCATGTGTATGAGCTCACGGTTAAAAACTGGGGACAAAGGTGCATCAAAAGGCTGGGGGGTCCACTTTTCAACAAAACCCTCATGCACTATGTCAAATCCATCCACAACATGGCACTGCAAAACACCACTATGAACATTTCCCAAAAAAGAGAATGATGGTATGTTTCAACAGGGGACCTAAGGATGGGAAAAAGCCTGAAATGCCCGGGGGCGGTCCAGCAGGGGAAAGGACTCAAAAAAAAGTTGGGGGTAAAATAACCACAGTGATTTGACTGGGGATAAAACCCCAGACCTCCCTTACGGACATTAGGTTTATCTATTGCGAAAGGCCCTGGTTGTCTTAAAAATTGCTTTCACACAACCCCCACACACAACACCCCACACCACACACAACACACACTCTCTCCTCTCTCTCCTCCCCCCTCTCTCTCTCCTCTCTCCCTCTCTCTCTAAACAGAATTTACAATCTGTCAATTGCTCTAGCACCTTAAAAAAAAACCCCAAAAAAAAAAAACGAATTTAGGGTTTAAAAAGAAAGTATAATTTAATGTTTCGTTTGTCTTTAAATGCAGATCAATTCTGACCGTTCACCCACTATGATATTTAGTAGGGTTTACAGTCTATGTGTTTTACTGTATTTATTCCCCTTTAGAGGGTTTACAGTAATGTCTTCTCACTGTATTTTTTCCTCTTCAGAGGCTTTTCAGTACTAACTTCTCACTGTATTTATTCCCCTTCAGACTTACAGTCTATGTCTTCTACGTATTATTCCCCCTTTAAAGGGTTCAGTACTATGTTTTTCACTGTATTTATTTCCCTTCAAGTCTTTACAGTACTATGTTTCTAACTGTTTATTTCCTCTTCAAGGGTTTACATACTAAGTGTTCTTACTGATTTACCCCCTTCAGATGATGCAGATTTTACAAGACTTGCCTCCACCACTGACCAAACACTAGGTTAACCAGAGATTTTTGGGCTGGGGGGTTGTGGTTCGATTCCCTTCAGAGCCATTTATATTTTGTGGGGTTTTTTCTCCTCACGATTGGTCCTGCAAACAGTTGGTTCACTAAGTTTAACGGGGGGACTTGAACGGGGTCAGGGTTTCATCCATTTCATAATCCACTTCGAAGTTTCAAGTTTCCCAAAAACAAGAGGGGCTCTCATGACAACCCCAACTGTGATTTCCCTCCATTCTACACAGTGATTCCCTCCATGTCACACATGGTTTCCTCTCCATGTCACACAGTGGTTTTCTCTCCATTCTACACAGTGATTTTCCCTCCATTCTACAGTGGTTTCCCTCCATGTCTACACTGGTTTCCCCCTCCTGTCTCACAGGTGGTTTCCTCTCCATGCCCACACAGTGGTTTCCTCTCCATGTCCTCCCCGCGGAATGCCAAAGCTGGTAGGGGGGGGGGGGGGAAAACAGGGCAACCCGGCGTCGTGGATGGGGGGAAGGGAATAGCATCATGGGGAAAAAACTACGGAGTGGCTCAAAGATGAGACACACAAAAACACAAAAAGTCCGAAAGTTTATTTCCTAATCGACATGCTGGTTTGCCTAAGACCCTACCAATTTCCACTGTATTCAATTCTCCATTTTTTAAATTGGTTTTTTTTCCCCGCCATATTATAAAAAATATGGTTTCAAATGATGCAACTTTTTATTTCTTTTAAACCTAGTTATAACAAACAGCTTTTAAATACTTTAAAGGTTCTTGACAAATACCAAAAAATTTAAAAAAAAATTCTCATAAATCAAAGACATCATATTTCATTATCTCGGGTCCACCAACCCAAAAAAGTAAGATTACATTACATCAAAAATTTAATCTTTTCACATTAATTAAAATCCAAAAATGGGGTAAAGGTTTTTGAACAACTTTGCTCCCGGATTTGTACTATTTTATGTCTTTGTTACATGGTGTCTGAAACACACACACACACATTTTCCTTTCATATGGTCAACCCTGGGAATTTCCCTACATTTTCAAAAGCCTTTTTTGCAAATTTTTTAAAAATACTTCCTGAGGATATGCGCATTTAAAAATGCTTACCCGCCTCCACCCAGACAAACCGCACCCCATGCTGAAAAACCCCCCAAAACCCCCCGCCAGTAAACCACGGGTTTAACTTTGCCCGCCTCCCGGCTAAAACTTTTTTTTTTTTTACCCGCATGGGCACGGAAAAACCACTAAAAAAACACCGGGGTCCATCAAAAAAAAAAGTCACTGTATATCTTTCCTGATTTCAAGCAATTTAAACCTATCACTTCACATGACATGCCTTTTGAAAACATTTTAAAAATAAGCCCCATTTTAAAAACCAATTTGACAAACTTTACTCTCTGGTTTCAATTTTTGTTTGGGTTGGGTGGGGGTTTTGGTGTGTGGGGGGTTAGTGGTGTGTTGCCCTGTATTGCCTTTTCTTAAGTCCGTGTACACAAATTGTTTCAGATCATATGGATCACTGTTTGTCTCTTTTTTTTCTGTTATCTAATAGGGGAAAAAAAAACTTAAGGACAGTTCTTTTGCCCCCAACAGATGCACTTGATTTTGACCAGTAAGGATCATCTTGTATTTCTCCCAAAACCTGCCTTACAATTGTTTGATGCACACAAAAATACAGATTTTTTCCACCCTGGGGGTAAACTTGTTTTTTTCAAGTAACGTGTCTCCCAAAGCTTACTGGCTGATGGGTCATCGGTCTCACCAGGCAAATACTAAAATGTCTACTGCACAATCAATAAAGAATCCTAACCTGCCATACTATATCTTTAAAACTTGCCAGTTTAACATTTACAAGGGTTTTAGCAGAACCCCGTCATGATTGTTTACTGATTTTTTAACGAAAAATTGAGTATGGAAATATATTAAAAATTTAAATCAGGTAAATGTTTTTGATTTTAAATGTCAGAAAAAAAGCAGAATCTTTCAACAGAAATAGTAATTTTTTAACATAACAAAGGAAAAATCGGGGGGTTGGCATCAAATTCCACATTGGGAAAAACTGGGGGTTAATTAATGCCACAGAACCCCAGCAAAAACAATTTTTTTACCGCACTACTTGCATACTTGGGAAAATTTTCCCGGTACTAGTCTTTCAGCACACATAATTACTGAATTGCATACCTTTTTTTCACAAGCAAATTGTTTTTTGCAAGTCTTATTTCACACAACCTGCACATGATTTCTGTTTTATGGGATTTGCTCCTTTTTGGCTACCACAACAATAACTCTTACGCACCATCGATGCAAATGATTTTTGACCACTTTAAACAATGTAAATTTTTTTAGCTATCGCCAGTCTAAAAGCTTTTCTGCAACACCATGCAAATGGCTTCTACCATATATATTTTTTTTTCAGGGGACTTGCCCCTCAAAATTTCTTACGTAAAACACACATAAAATAATTCTCACCAATCATCTTTTATTCTTGGATTTCCCTGTGTAAGGGGCTAGAGCAACTCTCATGCCAACGTTTCAGACATGGTTTATCACTTGTCCTTTAGAGCATTTCCCAAGAAATCTCATACAAAACACATCACATGAAAATGATTTTTCACCAGTAACATAGCTGTCAACCTCCCAGAGTCAAAAGAGTAACACCTCACGGGGGGGGGTTCGGGGAGGGGGGCGGGCCCCCCTCCTGATCAGCAGGGGTCAGGGGCGCAGCCCCTGAAGCTGAAGCCTTTTTTACACTCTGACAGGCATATTTTTCATCTCCTGATAGGAAAACTAATCAAAAGCAAGCCAATTATTAAACCATATCAAGCATGCATATTAGTATTTTGCATACAATGCAATATTTTGTGTAAAAAAAAGCCTCTTAGTGGGTACCACCATATTTTTTCTATAGATTAATATACAAAACACACAAAATAAGACTTACCCAAAAAAGCTTTTTTATCTTCCATATTGATGCAGGATGAACAAAAAAGATGCCTGCCCTCCCAATCACCCCACTCAGTCCTGGGCTTCCATCAGCTACACCCACATTCTTCATTCAAGTTCCATCAACTTCACCTTTCTGGCCCTTATGATCTCACAACTACACCCCATAGGACTTAGGGTCCATCAACTATACCCCACAGTCATGTTTCATCAACTATCCCCCACAGTCTTTTTCATCAACTAACCCCACAAATCTTGTTTTCATCAACAATACCCCACAGTCAATTTCATCAACTCACCCCACAGTCATGTTTCATTAACAACACAACACAGTTATGTTTTCATCAACCCGTACCCCACAATCTTGCTCAAACTACTTCATCCCCCCGTCCTCCGGCTCCATTTAATTACCATCGCCCCCCCACCCCAGTTCTAAGGCTCCATCAAGCTACCCCCACTCCCCGTCATCATGACCAACCCTACCCCCACACCCTAGTTGACACCTGTTCAAAGATCTAGGGGTTTTCTTCACTATTTTGTGCAGTCGAGGATTTGGGCCTTCTTTAAAACCCTGCTGAATTTTTGCTCATAGCAGACCAGAAGTTTGGGCCTTTGGTTTTTGCCACCACATTTTTTTTTGAGGGCTCCATTCCTAGCTTCGTTGTTTTTTTTGTTTCGTGGTCTTCTCTGATGGGGCCAATCATTCTCCCCCATGTAAATATTCACCGGACTTTGACACATGGTGCAAAAGCAAATTTTTTCCCCTTTTAAGGCAAGAAGTGACCCATGAAACTTGTTTTTATAAGCTGGCAGATACCGCTGGAACGGGTTTTGGGTTTTCTCCGTGCTACCAAAAAAGGGCGCCATTTTACTATTGAACAGCAGCTATGCCAGCGCGGAATCCCCCAGTTATGCCCCTTTCATGCTACTTCCGGTTTACGATTCTGTTCAGTCGGACCTTTGCCAAACGTTTTATTTAATTTTTGGGCTTTTTTTTTTTTTTTTTTTTTTTTAAAAAACTCGTAAACCGGAATTTTTTTTTTCACAAACAACAAAAAAGGGGAAAAATTTTTGAAAAAACGATTCCCCCGGTTTTCCCCTTAACAGTTGGCAGCTAGCTTTGGGTCACTTGGGTTTTTCTTTCAGTTTCCCCTCCTTTTAAAAACTCTTCGCACACTTCACATAAAATAATTCTGACCATTGGATCTCTTGGTGCTTCAGATAACTTCCGTGTAAAACCTTACTGCCCCTCCAAAAAATAATTTCTAAACCAGTATGGTCTTCTTGTGTCCTTCAGATTACTTGCCTTGAAAAACCTTACGCACATTTCCCACATAAAATAATTTCTCACCATAGGGACTTTTGTGTTCTTCAATGACTTGCCCGAAAACTCTTCGCACCATCACTGAAAATAATTTCTACCAAAAGGGGATCATCCCTTCTCTTCGGGGCACCTCCCCAGAAAAACCCTTTTAGCCACCACAAAAAATTTTTTCTCACCTATGGATCATTTTGGTGCTTCAGGCCCTGCCCATGTAAAACCTTACGCACATTTCCATGAAAATAATTTCTCCCCAAATTGGATCACTTGTGTTTTCAAACTTGCCTTGAAAAACTCTACTGCCACTCAAAAGAAAAAAAATTTTCCCCCATAGGATAAACTTGGTTCTTCAATATTTCCCTGTAAAACCTTACGCAACACATCACAAAAAAATAATTTCTGACCATATGGATCACTTGGGTCTCAATTCCCTGCAGGTAAAACCTACTGCACACTTCACATGAAAAAATTTCTCACCATAGGACCCTTTTGTGTTCTTCAGATGATTTCCCATGTAAAACTCTTACTGCACACTTCACTAAAAATAATTTCTCCCAAAAGGACATCTTGGGGGCTTCAAACTTGCCCGTGTAAAACTTTTACGCACCCACACATGAAAAAAATTTTCTCACCAGTAGGGTCTCTTTTGTGTTTTCGATGACTTCCCTGTAAAAACTTTACTGCACACATCCTAAAAAAATTTCTCACCGTTGGACATTTTTGGTCCTTCGTCGGGTGCCCAGTAAAACCTTACTCACACTTCACAGAAAAAAAATTTCTGACCAGTTGGACATCTTGTGGTTCAGATTACCAACCTGTAAAGTCTACTGCACACATTAATAAAATGGTTTTTTTACCTTGGGATCATCTTTGGGGGCTTAATTACCACCTGGGTTTAAAAAACACGCCACATCACAATGAACAGTTTTTTCTTCTTTCCCCTTGGTTTCACCTTGACCCTTTCCTACTGTGCCCATTGTACTAACAACCACAAACCCCGGTTTCTAGCTACCCTGATGTCCCATTTTACGAACACAAAACCCCAAAACCCCTGGTTCGAGCTGACCCTGATGAGTCCCCCGTTGACTGAACACAAACCCCAAAAAAACCCGGGTTTTTTGACTGACTCTATGCTTGACAAGTGGGAAACGGGGGTTTTTTCATCTCCTTAAAAAAAGAAATTTACTTCATATCAGGTCATAATCATATTACACACTACCATCAACAAACGAAACCCGAATGACATCACTCCACCTTTTTTCGGGAGTCTTTTCCAAAATCAAAAGGGTTACACACAAAAAACAAACGACCATTAATACATCACTCCTATCCTTTTTACAGGGATCTTTTCCAAAACAAAAGGGAAACACAAAGAAACAAACTACCATTAATGATCCACTCCTTTCCCTTTTATCGGCAGCTTAAACCAAAACAACAGGTTACAACAAAGGGAAAGGGAAAAAAAAGCAAGCCAGTATTTTTACTCTCGATGTGAATGGGTCAAAACTTTAAAGCTATCAATAAAAACTGACAAATGGTTTTTAAAACTGCAGTTTTTAAATCCCAAAACGATGATATATAAATTTTAACCCAACAAACTAAAAAGGTTCAGTCCTTTCCAAAAACTGGTTTTACCAAAAACGAGTAGTCACCACGCGCATGTTAAAAAGTAAAAAAAAAATAACATAAAATAGTGCGACCAACGTTGGCCCCTGGGCAAATTTGGGAACAAGGGTCGCACCATATTCAAGAGTTAAAGAGAATGCCAAATTAGGCCCAGTTATAGTAAAAAAGGGAGGAAAAAATAGAAAACGCAATAGAGAACCAAAACTGCGAGAATCAATTGTGTTTTAAAAAAGGGGGAGAGAATGATTGGAATCGATGGCAACCCGCAGAGACCCCACGACAGAACTGTAGAAAAAGAAGAGGGCGTCAAAATTGGAGCAGGTATGGTATAACATTGGACCGCCACTACGCAGTTTTTCATAAATTGATCCATTGGGAGAAAAGATTACTTTGGGGCCAGCCTTTGAAGAAGATTAGTTGATAAAAGGACCCTTTTTACGGGTTCCATCTAATTTCTCACACTTCTGATCCCTATTCTCTGGGGTCCGTTACGAACCGTGGCGTCTTTTGAATATTTGGGTTGCAAAGCTTAAAATGGTAAGATCCCAAGAAGACAGAGCATAAGCTGGAACGTGTTTTGTAGCATCGCTTTAACCTTGGGCAGTCATGTGATATTCCTAAAGAAAGAAGATAATTTTTTCTACGCGTAAAGTGCATTTACAGCGACCTGTAAAAGGACCAGAATTAAAATTTAAAACAAATTTTACAAATAGCGCACGGTTTATAAGGGCCCAGAGAATATATAACACAGTCCGATGAAGCCGCAGGCAGCAGCTGCCGAGCGGATTACATAGTGAAAAACACATACCATGTGTTACACTGCATTGCACTGGCGTTAAAATAGGGAAACAGAGCATGTTTCCAGCTTTTCTTACTTTTTTTTTTTTTTTTGTATACGAAGGGTAATGCAAGAGAACAGTTGTTAATGAAGATGCCAAAAGATGTTGTCATTTCCAAACAGCTGCTAAGGAAAAAAAACAAAAAAACAACGCATAGATCTAACATGGCACTAGAAGCAGTTCTCCCTGCTTCATTGGTGATCAAGCTAAGGGTTAGTACTCAAAAGCGCAAGGCAATGCAAAGCGAAGGATCAGAAGAAACCCCCCCTGTCCACGATTTCAACAATGGGGATCGAGCCAAGTCTAGCAATGACCAGTTGAAGCGCAAACGTTTTGAATTCCAAACCCTCGTAAATAACGCATATAAAACATACCAGACATTAATGAAATGATCGATTGTATTTATTACTAATACTGCCAGTGCTTAGTTATTTTGTTCGTAATAAAAGCTGAGTCAAGATAAACAGGTCGAACGCCAACAAGCTGGAACGATCGTAATTTTTGTAGAAGACAAACTGGAAAAAGATATCAGTCAATGGTTACTTAGTCGTTCCCGTATTCTGAACGGGTTACTGACATTCACATACACAGAAAATCGTAGTGAAACATGAATAAAATTCATGAACAGTAAACACGAATATGGTTTAAAGGGGCAGAAGACAGGGGATCTCTGAAATCGGAAAAATCGAAACTTAAGTGATGTTGAAGCCGCAGGTTTAAACTGGGAAAAAGTCCGCTTATAGTCCGAACTTTACGGTACTAAATTGTATGTTCTTCCAAGGAGAAAATTAATCACGCCTAAATATTTTGCAAAGTTTCTTAAGAATAGTATTATGGAAATAATGATCTAATGAGCGTTTGTTACCGCAAACTGGAATTTGGAAAATTTTTCCAGTTACCCTCGAAAGCTAAACTTGAAAAATGCGAATCATTTTCTCTGAATTTATATCTAGGAACTGCAAAGGGGGGGGGGGGGGGGGGGGGGGGGGGGGGGGGGGGGGGGGGGGGGGGGGGGGGGGGGGGGGGGGGGGGGGGGGGGGGGGGGGGGGGGGGGGGGGGGGGGGGGGGGGGGGGGGGGGGGGGGGGGGGGGGGGGGGGGGGGGGGGGGGGGGGGGGGGGGGGGGGGGGGGGGGGGGGGGGGGGGGGGGGGGGGGGGGGGGGGGGGGGGGGGGGGGGGGGGGGGGGGGGGGGGGGGGGGGGGGGGGGGGGGGGGGGGGGGGGGGGGGGGGGGGGGGGGGGGGGGGGGGGGGGGGGGGGGGGGGGGGGGGGGGGGGGCCCCCCCCCCCCCCCCCCCCCCCCCCCCCCCCCCCCCCCCCCCCCCCCCCCCCCCCCCCCCCCCCCCCCCCCCCCCCCCCCCCCCCCCCCCCCCCCCCCCCCCCCCCCCCCCCCCCCCCCCCCCCCCCCCCCCCCCCCCCCCCCCCCCCCCCCCCCCCCCCCCCCCCCCCCCCCCCCCCCCCCCCCCCCCCCCCCCCCCCCCCCCCCCCCCCCCCCCCCCCCCCCCCCCCCCCCCCCCCCCCCCCCCCCCCCCCCCCCCCCCCCCCCCCCCCCCCCCCCCCCCCCCCCCTCCATTTCCCTAAAAATTTTATTCCTTTTCCAATGGGGGTTAAAAGTCGGTTTCTCCATTTCAAAAATGGTTTCCCACTATTCCCAAAAAGTGTTTCCTTCCCCAAAACTACAGTGGGTTTTTATTGCAACCCCAAAAGTGGTTTCCTCCCATTCTACACAGTGTTTCCCCCCAGTCCAAAAAGTTTTCCTCTATGTCTACACAGTGGGTTTTTCCCCCATGTCTACTCCCTGCGGAATGCCCAATGCGGGGGGGGGGGGGGGGGGGGGGGGGGGAAAAGACACCCAGGGGCCCCTGTGGATGGGGGAAGGGAAAGACTCATGGGGGAAAAGCTCGGGTGGCTCAAAAATGAAACACACACACAAAAAAATGTCCTGAAGGTTTTTTTCCTAATCACAGTGCTGGTTTCCTAAGACTCATACACAATTTCCACTGTATTCAATTTTCGCATTTTTAAGTATGGGTTTTTTCCCCGGCCTTCAAAAAAAAAATATGGTTTTAAATGATGCAACTGTTTATTTCTTTAAACCTTTTGAGTATATACAAATCAGCTTATACAACTTTAAGGTTCTTGACAAATACCCAAAAATTTAAACAGAAAATTTCAAAAAATCAAAAAACACATGATTTCATAAAACTTGGTCACAGCCAACCCAAAAGATGTTGTAAATTACGTTTAATCATAGAAGTGCAATCTGTTCACATTATTACCCAAAAAATGTTTAAAAGGTTATGAACAACTGTTGGTCACCTGGATTCCATATTTTTTGTCTTTGTTACATTTTGTCGAAAACACACACACCCCATTTTTCCCTTTTAGTATAGTCAGACCAGTAAATACAGATATTCTCAAACCCAAACCCTTTTCATAGTTGAGCATTTTACTGCAAAGTTTTTTTAAAAGCCCTAACTTCCTGAGGAATAGCCCAACAGTTGTCAAACTGTGCGTATACACTCCACTCCACAACAACAAAAACACCATGCGAAAAAACCACAAAAGACCACGCCTTAAACAACAACAAGTGATTTAAATTTTTTTTAGGCTTCTTCATGGCACCAAAAGACTAAATGCTTTTTTTTTCCTTCCACTTGGGGACATGTTATTTTCAACAAAAATAAACAACCCATCAAAAGTCTTCAATCAAGAACACATAAAGATCACTGATATCTTTCCTATTTCAATCAAGTTTGGAAATATCACTTCCATGACATTCTCTTTTTTGGGAGAAAATTTTAACATCATAAATGCACACTTTTTATAAAACCCTTTTTGACAAACTTTATGGTCCCTTTAGTGTGTCAGTGTGTGTGTGTTGTGGGTGTGTGTGGTTTTGTGGGGGTGTTTTGTGTGTGTGTGTGTGTGTGTGCCATGTGTTTACTAATTACGTGTAACGAATGTTTAGCTGATGTCATGTTCTATAGGTCACTGTATGGTATAAAATCTTATGGACACAGAATTGTTTTGACAGTAGGATCACTTTTTTGGTCGTTATTTCAAAGTTTCTGGAATTAAAAAAAAAATTTTCTAGGACAGGTTTTTTTGCACCCAACAACCCCTTGACTTTGACCAAAGGATCATCTTGTTTCTCCAGATTACCCGCCTGTACTTTTTTGACACACAAAAGAAAATGATTTCTACCACGTGGATATCTTGTTCTTTTCAAGTAAATCTCCTAAAAGTCTTACTTGCTAGGGTCATCTGTGTCTCACCAGCAATATTTAAAGTCTTACTGCAACACATACATGAAAGAATTCTAACCGTTATCAGTGGTATCTTTGAGTAAATGAACAAAAAAGGCCCTTTAACAAAACCTTTTTCAGTTTCAGGCATTTGATTGCTAATTCTACAGAACCTGTGGGTGTTTAATAATATTAACTGAAAATAATTTTCAATGCATATTTATTTGTATTAAGCAGGTAAAGTTTTTGATTTTAAATGATCCAGAAAGAAGCAGAATCTTTCAACAGAAAAGGTATTTTTTCAGTAACAGAAAATCTTACTGGAAGTGCTGGGAATAAATTTTTCCAAATTGAACAATTGTGTTTTTTAAAAGCCCAAAAATTTCGCACACTCCTGAAAATTTTTTTAATTGCATTTGTTTCTTTTAGAAATTTTTCCCCAAAATTTTTTTTTAAAAAAATTCTTGTAAGATCTTCTGGTATTTCCTCCTGTGTAAAGGTCTACAGCACACACTTATCTGTGTTGATTCTAGGATTTCAAAAAAGGGGGCCAAGGGCCCCCTCACATAAAAAAAGGGGGCCCATAGGTGAAAATGGGAGGCCCGCAAAACGCGTGAAATTCAGATTTAAAGCTTAATCACATTGATTACATTATTGGCCCAGAAGTAAACTAAAACAAACAAAAAGAAACAAGAAAAACGAGTTACATTTTTATATTACAGAAACTCACACACACACACACACAGCACACACCAACAGAGTACACACGACATTCTGACATAACCTAGAAGACTTGTCTTTTCTGGGTGGTGCATGTACTCACTGACTCCCTTCTTGGCAGTCATACAGCAAGTGAGCAAGTCTGTTGTCATCCTCACATAGAATCCACAACTCTAAGCCTATCCCCACAAATTAGCTAATTCCAGTCTCTTTATATGAAAGTGACCAACACTAAGTCAAGATTTAGATACCATCAGGTAGCACCTTAAAAAACCCTTAACTGTGAAAAGCACTGTTACAACACCTTCCACCTTACACAACTGAAAAGCTTTAAATACATATACTAAGGGCCCACAGAACTCCATCATTCTTGTAGAATCCTCCTATCGCATTCTGTTCTTCCACTCTGCTGCAGCAGCTGTGAAGTCAAGGTCCTTGATGGGAGGACCTTCACATATGATGGTCATCAGCACATGAGGGCGTCTTCTTTTAGCCTGTTTCTTCTCCTGCTGATCTTGATGTCAATTGGCACATGAAACCAACGCTCCCACAGTCGGCAGTCTGCTTCGTTTTCACCATCTCATGCATGTCGGGCTGGGGGGGAATCTTCGGTCACTGTACTTTCAACAACCGTTTTCGCCTCCGGCGTCCGATCGCTGAGACCACGCTATCGATTGACGATAGCCGTACCGTGGCTGTAAGACTCATTATCGGCTTCCACCTGATGATCTTTAATATAAATCAGTTGCTTCTTCTTCGTGACGGCGAAAGAAACCAGAGTGTTCGGCTTCCGCAAGCGCTTCATCGATGAATGCCGACAGAGGACTGTTTGACTGCCAGTATACCGCCTGAATGACTCAACTGCTGCTTGCTTCTCGGCCAATGAAAAAATTTGGTAAGAGAACGCCGTCCGGCTAAAGGAATTGCTCATGAGGCTATACACACGGCAGCGGCGAAGCGCGCTGGTCGTGCAAAAACGGCGTAATCGTTCTCTTTTTTTTGCGGCTTTTGGGCCGCGCTTTCGCGATTTTTTGCGGCCTTCAGAAAAAAATATTGCGGGAATCCCGGCAAGCGCCTCTAGAATCAAACACTGTCTCATGCTCAACGTTTCAGACATGTGTTTGATCATCATGTGTGCCTTCAGACCAATGTCCGATGTAAATCTCATACTACACAT
Source organism: Conus ventricosus (assembly GCA_018398815.1). Taxonomy (NCBI): domain Eukaryota; kingdom Metazoa; phylum Mollusca; class Gastropoda; order Neogastropoda; family Conidae; genus Conus; species Conus ventricosus. The sequence goes on from JAFLJL010001915.1 coordinate 19,864, forward strand.
ATCACATAAAATGATTTCTCACCAGTAGGATCAACTTGTGTGTCTTCAGATGACGCTGCCTGTGTAAAGACTCTTACTGCAACACTTCACATGAAAAATAATTTCTCAACCCAGTATAGATCATCTTGTGTCTCTTCAGGGCACCTGCCCATGTAAAACTCTTTACTGCACACTTCACATGAAAATAAGTTTCTCACACAGAAAAAATGATCATCTTGTGTCTCTTCAGCAGGTCACATGACTGTGTAAAAATCTTACTGCACCACATCACATAAAAAATTTTCTGACCAGTATGGATCATCTGTGTCTCTTCAGGAGATGACCTGCCCTGTAAAACCTTACTGCACAACTTCACCTGAAAATAATTTCGGACCATATGGATCATCTTGTGTCTCTCTCAGTTCACTTGGCCTTGTAAAACTCTTACTGCACACTTCAACATGAAAATAATTTCTCACCAGTATGGATCATCTGTGTGTCTACAGATAACATGCCAGTGTAAAACTCTACTGCCACTTTCACATGAAAATAATTTCTGACCAGTAAGGATCATCTTGTGTCTCTTCAGTTCACTTGCCCTTGTAAACTCTTACTACTGCCACTTCACATGAAAATAATTTCTCACCCTAATGGATCATCTTGTAGTGTCTTCCAGATAACATGCCCGTGTAAAACTCTATACTGCAACACGTCACATGAAAATAATTTCTGACCATTGAGGATCATCTTGGTTGTCCTTCAGAGAACTTTGCAAGTGTAAAACTATTACAGCACACATCACATGAAATAATTTCTGACCAGTATGGAACATCTGTGTGTCTTCAGAGAAATTGCAAGTGTAAAACTCTACGTGCACACAAGAGGAATACACATGAAATAATTTCTCACCAGTATGGATCATCTGTGTGTCCTTCAGATTACCAGCCTGTGTAAAACACTTACCGTCACTCATTACATGAAAATGGTTTTGACGCTGTGTGGACATCTTGTTGTCTTCAGATGACCAGCCTGTGTAAAAGATCTACTGCACACATCACAAGTGAACAGTTTTTCTTCTTTCTTGGGTTCACCTTGACGCTTGCCTACTGATTTCCCCATTGTAAACGAACACACCTACAGGACCACAAACCACCAGATTTCCTGAGCTGACCCCTGAGTCCCAGTTGTACGAACACCCACAAACCACTGGTTTCGAGCTGACCCTGATGATGTCCCAGTTGTACTGACACACCACAAACCCTGTTTTCTGAGCTGAACCCTGATGATGTCCCAGTTGTACTGAACACCCCACAAACCCCACAAACCACGGATTCTTCTGAGCTGACCCTGATGATTGTCCATTTACTGGAACACGACCAACAAAACCACTGGTTCGAGCTGACTCTGATGCTTGACGAGCGTGGAAAACAGGGGTTTCATCTTCCTGTACAACAGAATTATTACTCAATATCCGAGGCATAATCATATTACATCACGTACCTCAACAAACTTGACCAGTTAATGACAGCACTCCTGTCCTTTTATCAGAGAGCAGTCTTATCCAAAATCAACAGGGTACACACAAAGAAACAAACGACCCGTTAATGATCATCACTCCTATCCTTTTATCAGGCAGTCTTATTCCCAAATCAACATGGTACACACAAAGAAACAAACTGACCATTTAATGATCATCCCTCCTATCCTTTTATCAGGCAGTCTATCCAAAATCAACAGGGTTACACACAAAGAAACAAACTGACAAGTTTAATGATCATCACTCCTATCCTTTTATCGAGGGCAGTCTATATCCAAAATCAACAGGGAACGCACAAAGGAAAAGGAAAAGAACGCAAGCATTATCCTATCACTGCGTGGAGTGAATGATCAAAAAGCTTCAAGGATATCAGTAAAACTGACAAATGGGTTCAATACTGCTGAGTTTCAACTCTCGCAAGCGAGTGATATAATAATTATCGTAACCCTACATAACTACAGAGGGTTCAGGTAAGAAGGGAAAGGGGGGCTGGGAGGGGTGGGGCTGGGGAAGGTGGGGGAATTGTAAGAGAGATAGGAGGAGGAAGGAGGAGAGGGTAGGAGAGACACAGAGGGGTGCTCCCTTTTCCCCCCCCTTCATATCCCCCACCCTCAGCCAGGAACTGAATTCCTGATTGTGAAACCCATTTTGGTCACCGTCACCTGCACAGACCCACCCCCCCCCCCCCCCCCAACTTACCTGCAGTATACTTGCCCCAGGCCAAATGGACCAACTTTACAGTCCAACAGACAACAATAACATTCAACCACAGCATCAATGCAGAGAAAGTATTTTTGCTTATCTGACCAGCTCAGAAAGTTAAGACTGAAGTGTCAAACCTAAGACACAGTAACCAACTGTCCTGCGATAATGTCCATGGGAAGGGAGGGGAAGGAGATTTTGAGGTGGGGGGATGGAGAGGGAGCAATGGATTTCCGCAATATTATCACATCAGAAATTCCCCACTCACTACCCACTGAAACTAGTTTTTATAGTACTTAGTCCCATTTATCCAGGATCCCGAATACTGTAGCTGGATTTAGTAACTGTGTCAACTAAGTCACATAAACATCATATTATTCATCACTACATCAATAGTTATGCTCCTTCCCTCATGCCTTTCACACACACACACACACACACATCACACACACACACTCTACTCACACACACACACAAACACACACACACTGCCCTAGTTCCGCATTTTTTCCATCTCTATGGAACTGAGAAAAAGAATCTTTGGAAAAAGTATGGAACTTTTAATCCCATCTTTTATTCTTATCAATCTCTGGTTAATCAAATGGCTTACAGATATATTTTCCTTTCAATCATTGTACGAGGTGATTGTTTTATGAATGAACAGTACAGCATAGGTGCCAGCCACACTCACTTTGGGCAAACAGATATTCACGCCATCACAGTCAGCTTCAATCAGGCCATTGACATCACCATTTGTTTCCTGATTTGGTCCTCCATGGCTGTGAACCACATCATCTTCTTTAATTAAAGATAGCCATGATGTCCTACACTGTCACAACACCTCACAAGAATTTCACTTTCCAGGAAAAGGCTTAACACAATGACTAACATGCAGAAACCCACTTATTTCTTCTGTTAAGAGATAGAAAACTCAAATCAGACGCATATTTGAAACTGATAGCATTTGGAATGAGGGTGGGAATGGTAGGTTGAAAGAGATGGAGGAAGGTTACTTAGAAAGCAAATGAGGGAAGAGTTGCATTGCTTTTTATTGTTTTATTTCAAATTTGTGTCTTTGTTTGGGGACTTTAAACTGACGTAAAAAAAAAACAGTGCCAATCAAGACTAAAAATCAACTTTACCAATTAAATCGTCCATAATGAACAAGTGCAAAATAATGTTCTACTAAATGGAACAGTAGTTTTTCCCAAACCTGTTCATCAGCGGCTGGGTCTGCTCCTGTCCCATTCTGTACTTGTCATGGATTTCAGAGCTGACGTATCACATGCCGCCATCACCATGACGTCTGTTGGGTGCTTGTGTCCACACATCACCATGAGGCTTGCTGATACAGCATCAACTTGATGACATCACTGCTACTGCTGATGTTTGATGTGACTGGCACATTGCTGATGACATCATAGCTGATGTTTGATTTGACTGGTTCAGTCTTTGATGACATCACTGCAGAAGTTTGATGTGACTGGTTAATCTTGATGGACATCACTGCTGAAGGTTGAGTGACTGGTCAGTCTTGTTGACATCATAGCTGATGATTATTGGTGATGTGTCTGTTCAGTCTTGATTGACATCTCTGGCTGATGTATGATGTGACTGGTTCAGTTTTGATCACATCACCTGATGATTTTAGATATGGACTGGTCAGTCTTGATGACATCACTGATGAATGTTAGATATGACTGGTTCAGTCATGATGACATCACTGACAACATTAGCTTTGTCTGGTTCAGACTTGATGACTCCACTGCTGAAGTTTGATGTGACTGGTTCAGTCTTGATGACTACACTTGCTGATGTTTTGATGTGACTGGTTCAGTCCTTGATGACATCACTGATGAATGTTAGATATGACTGGTTCAGTCATGATGACATCACATGACAACACTAGCTGTGGCTGGTTCATACTTAATTCCACAAAGCAGGTTCAATCTTAACTAACCGTTATGGAGGGTATTAGTATACAGGCATGACTGATGAAAACAGTGGTACGCTCACCCTTCACATCTGATACTTCATTGCAAGCTTTTATTTATGGTGTTCAAACTCTCCGCTGTCGAAGAATTTCCGTCGACATTGCAGAGACTGAGGCACACAAATGCAGAGATTTAAAACTGTGTCCGCCTTCCTTTCTGGTAGTCAGCTGTCTGAACTGGTGGAGGAGATCCCTCTTCACATCAGGTCAACGGTTCACTTTAATACCTGGACCATAATCGAGTCTGTCCGTCCTGCTTCAGACTTGGTAAGGTTGCTAATGGATTCGACAGGTTGTCTCACGAACTGTTGTGGCTGGGATCTATGATTCAGTTCACTCCAAGCATAGATGAGTCTGAACAGAGAATTGATGGTCTTGGAAGAATTATAAACCGTACTATTCCTCAATCCTAAATCATAATCACTATAATCATCAAGCCCCTTGTCCCTAAACAACAAAGTTCAGACATTACATGGAGGTCATTTTACTTTCAAACGAAGTGACTGAGGGCAGAAAATGAAGCCAAATGTATACCACCACAGACACAAACTGACACTTTCAGGAAAGACCCTGTTTTGTCCTGTAATCTGTTTTTTCTGTATATGTATCTGTAAGCTGGTCTGGTAGCGGTGCCCTGTAATCTGTTCTGGTCTGTATCTGATGTCCTGTAATCCCTTGTTTGTCTGTATCTGGTCCTGTACTTCTGTCCTGTCTGTATCTGTGTCTGTAATCTGTCTGTACTGTGTCCTGTAATCAGTTTGTCTGTATCTGTTCCTGTAATCGTTTGTCTGCATCTGGGTCTGTAATCTGTTTGTCTGTATCTGTCCTGTAAATCTGTCTGTTAATCTGTGTCCGTAATCTGTCCTGGATCTGTGACCTGTAATCTGTATCTGTGTTCCTGTAATCTGTCTTGTATCTGTGTCCTGTAAAATCTGTCTTGTATCTGTGTCCTGTAATATGTCTGTATCTGTGTCCTGTAATCTGGTCTGTATCTGTGTCCTGTAATCCGTTGTCTGTAATCTGTGTCCTGTATTCTGTTTTCTTATCTGTGTCCTGAATCTGTTGGCTGTATCTGTGGTGGTAACTAACCCCTTGTGGCGGAGCGCAATTTATGTGTCATTGGGTAAACAAAGAGAAAACCAAGGAAAAAACTAAAACAACATGGATGTAATCAGGACCTCTGCAATATCAATGGTTTGTGTAAAAGGCAAAAAACCACCAATATTAAACATGTCCGCTTCAAGCCTGCCACCACAAAAGCCGTATCAGGGCTGAAACAACTAAACCAAATGATACAAAGTTCCAGAATCAAATTGCAAAGTTAAAATTCAGCACCCACAAATTTATTTCTTGGACATCAAATGGACCTGCAAAAAAGAGGTTAACATTTAAGTTTGCTAAAAACACTGATTTTCTATAAATTAAAAAACACCCTCAAAAATCCGACTCGGGGGGGAACAACCGGACACAAAGTCTTCAATGTGGCATGCCTGTTAAGCCGTTAGGTCTGACATCATATAGCTCCCTTCATCAATTAAATTTGTCTCTTGCTGAGCACATTCATCATAAGGGTTGCAACGAGGACCTTCTTCACTCTGTAAAAGAAGCAATGACTAAAAATGAATGGCCATGTGCAACTGGCTAAAAAAACTGTTTCTTCCTTGTTGACCACCACAGGTAGACAAGGGCCACTCTTATGTTTGGGACAGATCTGGAAATGAGCTGTTGTCCATCTGTGTATTCCAGTCTCTTGCCAGGTCCCCTGACATAATCATAACCCCCCCTTTTTATTTTCGTTTCGAATCTGAGTTGGGGATACATATGTTGGACAATTTCTATGTTTATGCAGTTCCTGGCCAAACAATCCGCCATTTCATTTCCCAAAGTCAACCAGACAGGGAACCCCACAAGAACACCCTTATGACCTTCCACTTTCAAAGAAATAAAAAGTTAAGTAAAAGCTTAGAAGTTCAGGATGATGGAGTTATGGCCACAAGGGTCCTCCAAAGCGACAGGCAAATTGGCATAAAAATGAAATAGAGCTGTAGTTTCCTCAAAACAAATGGCAGATACAACAAGAATAACTATAGTTTTCTACAACAAATAGCAGGAAAATAACTAATTAGAGTTATTTACTCTATCGTGACCCCCATGACAAAACAGAACATTACTGACAAAGCACATCACTTCACACACTACAACGGCAATTAGGCAGGTCTTACACGCCTGAGTGATCGTTGTCTATGCCTCCACCCTTACTTAGGCACGCACCCTCCAAGCCACCACTGACTATCTGAGTCCTAATGTCTACACTCAGAGTGAGTCTGTAATGCTTGCCTGAAGTTCCTCTAAACAACCTCCCGGCTAACGGCAACCCTTCCTTAAAACTAAATAAATCCTACTTACCCCCTAATGTGTTACCCGCATCTCACCATATGTCAGGCTCGCTAAGACCTGAAATAACTAGGGAGGGACAGACCAGACTTACAGACCTACATACCTAACGCCCCAACTCAAATAAGCAGTCAAAAGACCAGATGCAGACATTCACTACACAGTATCATTTCATTCAAACCACCGACACCGGGGGGGGGTCCATAACCAGGCTGAATATCCCACTTACTACCCACACAATCACTTCCACTCAAACTCAAACTTTCCAGGTAACTTGGTCTCACTGGGCTGAAGCGCGCAACAGGACAGCGCATAGTCCAGTTTAGACTGGACCAATGCTATGTAAAGGTGCAGCAAGTTTTTCATCTTCAGCACTCATCATGTGGTGTGCTCTGACTGCAATGTTCAGAGCTTTCTGACAAGAAGTTTTCAAGTGTTGTAATGTGACTAAGAAAGCTGATTTTTGATCAAAAATAACTCCCATAAATTGGCCTCTTTTAAGCAGCTAGAACAAAGATTTCCTGTTTTGTATTTCAGGCATCAGCAAAGAACTGGCCAAAGTTATGAAGGAATGCACCGGTCTTAGTAGCTGGAAAGGTAAAGCCAGTCAATGCACGGGTCTTAGTAGACTGGAAAGGTAAAACCCAGTCATGCACCGTGTCTTAGTAGCTAGGAAAGGTAAAGCCAAGTCAGTGCAAGAACCGGGCCCTTAGTGGCTGGAAAGGTAAAGCCATTTTTCTCCCACCCACGATGGTATTTTAATCCTCCAAAAGCTGTAGCCTAGCTGAACACTGGCATAGAGGCAAAATCAATCTACAAACAATGAGCACTCAGAATCCTGCTGAAACTGAATTGACAATGTTGTGATTTTATGCTAAAGAGGGCAGAAGAAGAGGGTGTTCCTTGTGGAACCCCAAATCCTGTTATGAACATCAGCATGAGTGGTGCCATCCCAGACTTGAAAGTGGCATCTGCCAAAAATAGTTCACTAAAAAGTGAAGATGACCCCCAAAACAAGAAACCAGACCAAACTCAAAAACAACACCACCAAAGTGATGACGAAATGATAACAATAATGCTGATAATAATTACATGAAAATGAAAATGATGAATCAATGATACAGCATTTCTTGAGTGCTTTAAATTCTGATGTCTGAAAAGCCACGATCACAATGACAAATCAAACCTTGTATGTGAACTCAGACACAAAACAGACAGACATGATGTCTTTGCTCACCCACACCGTCCCTACTCCCAATTTTTCCCCTCCACTTCCTCCACACAACAAACACATGGATACATCCATCTACTATACCCCTCAACCTCGTCATGACCACCAAGCAAAGTGCGGTTAAAACCTCTGTAAACTCAACGTTTTTACCAGTAATTTGGGAACATGAAGAACAACGGGTCAGAGCTTGCACAGATACCAAGTTTGAGTTCAAAGTGTGATGGCATATGTGGTGTGTGTGTGTGTGTGTGTGGTTGTGTGTGGTGTGTGTGTGTTGAATGTGTTGTGTGTATGTGTGGTTGTGGTGGTGTGTGTGGGTGGTGTGTGTGGTGTGGTTGGTGTGGTTTGGTGTGGTGGTGGTGTGGTGTGGTTGGGTGTGGTGTGGTGTGTGTGTGTGCGTGCGTGTGTAGTCAATTTGCACAGATTGCCACAGATAAAGAAATTTGGTTACATGAGAGTGATGAGTGAGTGAGTGAGTGTGTGTGTGTGTGTGTGTGTGAGTGTGTGGTTTGTGTGTGTGGTGTGTTGTGTGTGGTGTGAGTTTGATCTAAGGCATGAGGTGTGTTGTGTTTGGTGTGTGTGTGTGGGAGTGTGTGTGTGGAGTGTGTGTGCTCTGTATGAATTATTATGTACTTCAGATAATTAGTAAGAGAAAACTAATTATCTGTAAAATCATACAAGCAATATGGATCATTACTTCAAAATAAAGAAAATAGTGTCACTGTTAATAGACGCTAAAGGTTAAAGATAATGCTACCATAACAACATTTACCTTTTTCTGCATAAAAAATACAAAATGCATGTTATTTATGACAAACACCATTCTTCACGCAAGCAAACCTATTTTGTTTTGCATTAAAGATTTTTAAACCCAGGCTAAACACAACCTGGAAATGGAATGATAGATTTTGTGTCTTTTTTGTTTAAATATGAATCAAGTCTGCTTGTTTCAAATAAACAAGTCAATGGAAACTTACATACGGCCACAACATATAAATTAAACATTTTTAAACACTTCTGAAAAGCCATCAAGTATGGTTCTTGTATAAATTTTTCAATGCAAAATGGAAACAAGTAGTGCAACATCTATTCTCATCAGGGCTTATTGCCTTTCTTTCTTTTATCTTTTTTTCTGTATCCTTATAAATTATGAAAACCAAATACTAATAATTAAAACACAGTATCTGAAATTAAATATTTTAAGTGCACATGCCTCTTTTTAACAATCGACTGTTATGACAATCCATTTTGTGAAATTATCTCAATTTTTGAACCTCATCTTTATTCAACTCAACAAAATCATGTGGTTTATATAATTTATATGCCTACAAACAACTGCAGACATTTTCATAAATTCCAAATTCTGATCGTCTGTCAAACACTAAGATCTTGTCTGTGTTCAATGTTTTGCAAATTTCATCTTAATCAGTCCTCACTTTCAAACGACAAATTACTGCTGCTTCGTTCCTAACTTCAAAACACGAAGTGACAAGAGCTGTACCACTTGACAAAGTCTTTCCCATATGAAAGCATTTTTATCACATACACAGCAAAAAGACAGACAAAACAGCTTCCATGACGGACTGACTTCCTCAATTAGTACAATAGTAATATAGTAATCTGTCCATTTGTGTGAAAGGCAACACAGACTGACAGAGACGTCTGTATCTGCTGCCCTACAAAACTTTGTATGATATTGCAATTGCCACCCACTGATCAACTATCCTATCAATTCTTGCATTTATCACTCTGAATTCTGAGAACTCTGGAACCAAAATTTGCCAAATCATTGCTGATTCCAGCTGATGGCTGAAGTATGTGATGCCTAAATACTTTGTGTGTGGTGTGTGTGGGTGTGGTGTGTTTGTGTGTGTGTGGTTCATTCATTTAACTCTTTCCATAATCGTGATATTAACGATACATGACTTGTGCTTCTGATCTGAATAAAGGTAACTCAGGCAGTACTTTCTGCTGGATCCCAATGTTTCCAAAGCTCCCTACATGTAATTAATTACACTGTATCCATCTCTCGCAGTACACAAAGAACAAGTATCCTGTCAAATTTGGATAAACTCCCCTTATAAGATATTTACTGAAGAGACAATGTAAGTCATAAAAGGAAAGAAACTCGTGGAGAGCGTGGCAGCAGAGAGTCCTCAGAAGAAGAAGCCCCCTTCAAGCAAGGTTTCGGCCTTATCTCCTGACACTCTAGGGGGGTTGGGCCACACCCTGTTCATGACTCCAGATGTCCCTCTGGCTGGCCCCTTTTTTTTTTTCCCCCATCTTGGGACGAGCCATGTCTGGGATCGAACGCCATGGCCCTCTGGACATGCCTCTTGTTCCTACTTAATGACCGCGCTTTAACCACTGAGCCACAGGACACCTGCTATTGGTAGGAAATTAAGCCTTAATGAAGTTCACTTTTTGTTCCTCCTGACCAATCCACATTGAACACCTCTCTGCCGCTTCTGCCATTGCTTTCAGGCTCTGTTTTTTTCCTTCCCCCTGCAACTGAGAGCTGTTTCATGAGGCTGGATGCAACGTTCCTAAAAATCCCCTACTCCAATTTCTGCAGTGAGGACTATGACCAATAGCCGTCTCTCCTCCAGGCTTGTTTGCCAGATCAGCCATACATTTTCAGTCTTGTAGATTTAGCTGCCTCCATTCGTTCTCATAGTGGCACCGGGAGCCGATCATGATCAGCTGCTTGGTTGACTTAAGTGGACGACTAATGTCCTGTCTCATGCTCACTTCTTGCTGATGATCTCCGGGGACTCTCCATTCTGGGAGGGTCTGCATGCACACCCAGTCTCTGCCCCATCCAGCAGACTCTGCATGCATGTTTCGAGTGGCACTGTATGTTCTTGGCCATGATTTGCTGCGTCCTTCCGTGAGAGGAATGTTTGCGGGTGCTTTTGGAGTCCCTGATTCTCCCTTTTGTTGTTGGTATAGCCCAGACTACTTGACAATTTCTTTGGCACTTGGTTGTGCCCCCAGTGTCCCTTTCCCTTGACCCGGGGCTACTTTACATGAGCTTAGAACATCTCCACTGTTTGTTTTTTTTTGCAGAGGGGGCATGCAGGGTCGTCTGTTTTCCCCCCCCTCCACCAGGTTTTTCATTTTGAGGAGAAAGGGCTATCAGATTGGAATAAGTGATCCTGAGAGGGGCCATGTGCCAAATGTCATTCCCAAAGTAGATTCTTTGGGGCATTCTCCCCGTTTGCCCATTCCCCTTTGCTGGCTCGCGGGCGTTTTTTGGGAGTTTTTTTTGGCCTTTTTCCTTCTCATCTCCTAAACATCTTCTCTTGGCTTTTTTGGGTTTGACCACCATTCATTTTTTGGTCACCCCCAGTCCTTGTCTGTTGGTTGTTGTTCCTGTATTTCTTGATTTTGAGATTTTTCTTTTGCAAACCCATCCCCTCTTGAACTTTCCTTTTTCTCCTTTTTCAGTGGGGCTTGATTGTTCTTACCTTGTTCCTGAGTCCTCCAGCAGTTTTAAAAGTCTGATTTCCCTGCTTTGTATTCCCCGGGAGGGATTTCATGGTATTTTGAGCTTTGCTTGGCGCGTACAGCGGAGTCAGTCCCGGTGGGACCCCAAAGCCATTTCCTTGTAACTTTTTTTGTTTTTGGGTTCCCTTTCCTCCACTGTGCTGGTGAATGTGTATACATCAGAGGCCATGGGACTTTGGTATCAGCTGAACTGCAGACCCCAAACCCTTGCATTTCCCAGGGACCCACGGCCCGGGTCTCCAAGCCTTTTTCCCGCCATCTGTTGGGTTTTTTTTTTTGCTCTTTGGTGTCTTTCATGTACATCATACCATCTTCCAAGGCTCTTGATGGTTCTTCGTGACTTTTGGAATGGCCGGGTTTGGCAACATGAGACCAAGATTGGGCCACTTTTCCTTTTCCTCAGTGAAACCCCGTGTTTTTCTTTGGTTTAAATTTCATTCTGGATGAGGAAACTATGTGTCCGCCCCTCCCCGCACATACGTGTCTAGTCTTTTCTGGATGAAATCACGTAGTGTCATCCTAAGGCCTTAAAGGGAGGCTCTTGACCCACCCCAAAGGTTTTTTGTCTCGCGTTTTTTTTTTGTTGCTGCTTTCAGTGATTCCATTCCCAGCACGAACATATGGGGGAAATTTGCCACCCCATTGAAATGCCCACTTCCAATTGACCCAATCAGTTGTCTCCTTGGTAGAGCCCCCGCATTGAGAAGCCATTAAAGTACTTCTTGGCATGTCGGGGATGTTCTGGCCGGGGACACTCAAGGCCCAACGACATCTAGGGGGAAAGATTACGTTTGCCAATCAAGCCACCCGTCCGGGTCTCCTTTTCTGTTTTTGCTTTTTGGATTCTCCCAGATCATTGGGCGTTTTAAAAAGCCAGCCACGCCGGGGATGCCCCCTTTGGGATGACACATCCTACTTTTTTTCCCATCAGGTACTTGGTCAGCCTTGCTGCCATGACAGAGAAAAAGATTTTCCCTTTTCGTTCAGTATATATTGGGCCCTACTGGCTGATGTCCTTGATTTTGCTTTTTGGGGGATTCCACCACTCCCCGTCATCCACTGGCCGCTGATCTTCTGGTTCTCCAAGCCGATCGCAGCAGCCGGGGGCCCCACTCCCCCTTTTGGGACATTTCTTGTAAACGGTAGGTATTCCGTTTGGCCTGTGATGATTTGGCTCTGGTTTTTGTCGACCACCTTCTTGTTTTCCCCCAACTTGGGGGCTTGCCATTGAACTTTCCCCGGGGGTTTGGGTTTGGGCCCCACAACAAATTTGATGTCGAGGGGCGCCTGTGAGTCAGAGTATGTTTTCCTCAATGCTGCTCAAAAAACCCCTTTGTCCACATTTAGGGCCCAGTTTTTGGGGCGCTCAAACAGGGGTTCTGGAAACTGAAGGGGCCCCGAAGAAGCCTCTTGTGTCTTCTTCTTTTTGCTTTCCTCTTCCCCGCAGATTCCGCTTTTCGAGGGCGGGTTTTTTTTTTCAGGTCTTCCCACAGTTTTTCAAACCTTTTTTTTCAGTGGAGTGCGGTCTTCATTTCTTCTTTAGGTTGTTCTTTTTTGGGCCTGATCTTGTCCCTTTTTTGGCGTCTGGGTTTCTTTGGGGGTGTTTCTCTTTGGTAGTTTTACTCCATAAACCTGAAAACGACTGGGGGCAACCAAACCTTTTATGACAATAGAAACATAAAGTTGAATAGAAACTACTAAATCTCAATGTACCACAATGTACAATCAGGAAAATGCTACCACCACCACACCCCGAATTGGTGAAGTCAACATAGAAATGAGCTGAAAACCCATCGCTGACAGTTTCATGTCCGGAAAAAAAAACAACAACAACAAAAAAACAAACAACAAAACTGATTTTTAAATAGATCTGATGTGATATTTTCCCCGGGAGCATTTACAACGGGGAGTAGGTGGAGATGGATCAGGAATGGGTGCAATGACCATTCAAGCTTGGGGGGGTGGACATGGAAAGTGTGTGAATTGCTTAATACCATTTTTCTTTCCCCTTGGGACCTGATCATCCAGGATGCTGAAGAGGGGGGTTTGGGGGGGAAGGAAATACCCGGGAATCTTCTGCACTGTGTGCTCGTATCCTGCAGAAATTTTAAAAAATGCATACGATACAGGAAACTTCCACATGACTACAGGGAAAGGGAAAAAGTGGCACTGACCTAGGGGGGTTCGGCTCAGCACATCGATTTCAAAATTTTTACCTCTGCATCACCAGAGATCAGAGAACCCATGGGGCACACGTCTGTAGACACAGTTTACTTGTGTATACAAAAATTTTTGGAAACCCCAAACCTCCCTTACCAATTTTTTTTTTT